>JASPKZ010001502.1:0-23397 GCA_030220185.1 Diploptera punctata
GCTAGAGATCTGAGGAAGAGAGCTTTAGCTTCATACTCCCTTCAACCCATTCACATCGTTCTCTAGGCCGCCTCTTCCACTTCTTCCATTAGCCTTCCAATAATGATATTCTATGGTATCTCTCTTCTTCCATTCTTATGAGGTGTCCATACCATTTCAAACGTTTTTCTTATATTTATCCTAATATGTTTTTTCAACTTGCATAATGTTCCCTTCATTGTGATGTTTCTGACCTTATCCATTCTTGAAATTCTTGTACATCGCCTCCGAAAATCCATTTCTTTCTACGTGCTAAACAAGCTGGTTGGCTTATTTTTTTACTTACTGTCCAAGTTTGGGACCCATATAATAAAGTGCTTTGTAACAGAACTTGAAATGTAGTTATCTTCGTTCTGTATATTACATTTCTATTCCCAAAGGTACTGAGTCAAAAAAATATTAACGATTCTTCTTCCATCAGTTATTCTTGATGTTAATAATAAATAATAATAATAATTAATAATAATAATAATTTAATAATAATAATAATAAGAAAACAATAACGATTAACAGTAACAATTAATAATAATAGTAATAATAATAACAATAATAAAATGAAAATCTGTACTGTTTCAACACAAAGTTCTGAGGAAAATTTTAGAACAAAAGAGAGATGAACAGACGGGCGACAATGCAGAAGGACTACATAACGGTGAACTACATGATCTATATTGTAGGAAATACAATTATAAATACGAGTATCAAAGTTTACATGAATTAAAATGTTTGAAAATATATTACGTTTTGTACTGTTCACATTTGAAATCTAACATAATATAAGAAATTTGAATTTAAAATTTCAAATGTTTTGTCCTTCGCATATTTTTGAGATATGATTTTATGTTTTTCTAAATTACAAGCGCAATTTTAAAATAAAAATGAATATGAATCCTCCTTGAATTATATATATATATATATATATATGTGTGAGGGTGTGTGTTTTTGACATAATAAGAAAAATTAATAGAATGCTCCAACGGGACTTGAACCCGAACCTATGGATATATCCCAGTGCTCTATCAATTACGCCACCGAACAAGTCTAGTACAAACATGTATTTCCATTATAAAAATGTATTCTCATTTTTACTGGATGTAGTCGGATATAAATACAGTGGACTGGGTTCAAGTCCCGTACGAGCAATTACTTTTCATATCATGTCAACTCAGGATTGAATTGCACAATGTGAAAAATTGAATTATAATTATATATATATATATATATATATATATCCCAGTGCTCTTCCCTTATGCCACCAATCAAGTCAAGTGCAAACATTCATTTCTCTTATAATAATATATTCTCATTATTACTAGATGTAGTGGGATATAAATCCAGACGACCGGATTCAAGTCATCCGAGCATTTATTTTTCTTATCATGTCGTTTTATGCATGTTTTGCCTAATGTTAAAAATATAATTACAATAATATATATATATATATATATATATTTTTTTTTCATTGCGCTACCTATTACGCCATCAAGCAGGTCTAATACAAATATTCTCTTCTCTTATAGTAATATAGTCTCATTATTACTAGAAGTAGTGGGATATAAATCCAGAGGTCCGCGTTCAAGTCACGAAGAAGCGTTTATATTTTTTATCATGTCATTTTAAGATTGCATTGTTCAATGTCAAACATTGTATATGTATATATCCCAGTGCGCTAACCGATTACGCCACAAAGCAGTCGTGTACACATATTTATTTCTCTTATAATAACATATTCTGAATATTACTACATATAGTGGAATATAAATGCTGAGGTCCGGGTTCAAGTCCCGTCCGAGCATTTATATTTCTTAACATGACATTTTGAGCTTGTCAAAAATGTAATAATAATAATAATAATAATAATAATAATAATAATAATTATTATTATTATTATTATTATTATTATTATATATAAATTCCAGAGCTCTACCGATTACGCCACCAAGCAGGTCTGGTACAAACATTCATTTCTCTTATAATAATACATTCTAATTGTTACACGATGTAGTGGGATATGAATCCAGTGGTCCGGGATCAAGTCCCGGCCGAGCATTTATTTTTCTTATCATGTAATTTTATGCAAGCATTGCTAAAAGCAAAAAAAT
The DNA here is from genome assembly GCA_030220185.1 of Diploptera punctata. NCBI lineage: Eukaryota > Metazoa > Arthropoda > Insecta > Blattodea > Blaberidae > Diploptera > Diploptera punctata. The sequence continues at coordinate 2,142 of JASPKZ010001502.1, forward strand.
TAATTATAATATATATATATATATATATATATATATATATATACAATATATCCGCCTCCCAAGATTTACAAAAAAAAAACTTCGTAACACTATTCTGTGAAATGGTCTTTTTTAGCAAAAATAACAAATATGTAGACGTAATAAGAACTTACGTTGCAGAGCAACGCCACTGTGTGTGAATATTGAAAAAGTTAGTTTTTATTTGAATGTAATAAAATACAAAAGTTTGTAACAGCAATTTTTTTTGGAATGAAGAAATCGCAGCTCTTCCTTTATCAGGTAAATACTAAATACAATAATAAATATAATATTTTTCATGGATTAAAATGTTTGAAAATATATTACGTTTTGTACTGTTCACATTTGAAATCTAACATAATATAAGGAATTTAAATATAAAATTTCAAATGTTTCTGTCTTTGTATATTTTTTAGATATGATTTTATGTTATTCTAAATTACAAGCGCAATTTTAAAATAAAAATGAATATAACTCGTCCTTGAATTATATATATATATATATACATACATGTGTGTGTGTGTGTGTGTGTGTGTGTTTTTGACATAAGAAAAATTAATAAATGCTCCAACGGGACTTGAACCCGAACCTGTGGATTTATCCCAGTGCTCTATCAATTACGCCACCGAACAAGTCTATTAAAACATTCGTTTCTATTATAATAATATATCTCATTATTACTGGATGTAGTGGGATATAAATACAGAAGTCTGTGTTCAAGTCCCGTACGAGCAATTATTTCTCATATCATATCAATTCAAGATTGAATTGCTCAATGTGAAAAAATTAACTATAATTATATATATAAATATACTATATATATATATATATATATTCCCTTTACGGCCACCAATCAAGTCAAGTACAAACATTCATCTCTCGTATAATAATATATACTCATTTTACAAGATGTAGTGGGATATAAATCCAGAGGTCCGGGTTCTAGTACGTCCGAGCATTTATTTTCCTTATAATGTGATTTTAAGCTTGCTCTGCCCACTGTCAAAAATATAATTATAATAATATGTATATATACATACATATATTCCATTGCGCTAGCTATTACGCCATCAAGCAGGTCTAGTACAAATATTCTCTTCTCTTATAGTAATATAGTCTCATTATTACTAGATGTAGTGGGATATAAATCCAGAGGTCCGCGTTCAAGTCCCGAAGAAGCATTTATATTTTTTATCATGTCATTTAAGTTTTCATTGTTCAAGGTCAAACATTTAGTTATAATGGTATATATGTATTTATACATACATACATATATATATATATATATATATATATGGTATGATAAGCTTGCATTGCTCAATGTTAAACATTTAATTATAACATATGTATATATGTATATATATATATATCCCAGTGCGCTACCGATCTCGCCACCGAGCTAGTGTACTACAAACATTAAAATTAATAATAATAAAGAATTCTCATTATTACAAGAAGTAGTGGGTTGTAAATCCTGAGGTCCTGGTTCTAGTCCCGTCGTAACATTTATTTTTATCAATTTGCTCTTATGCCTGCATTGTTCAATGTCAATAGATTAATTATAATATATATATATATATATATATATATATATATATATATCCCAGTGCTCTACCGACTACGACATCGAGCAAGTCTAGTACAAACATTCATTTCTCTTAAAATAATACATTCTCATTATTAATAGATATAGTGCGATATAATACCAGAGGTCCGGGTTCAAGTCCCGTACAAGCATTTATATTTCTTGATCATGTCATTTTGAGCTTGCATTGGCATTTGTCAAACATTTAATAATAATAATAATAATAATAATAATAATAATAAAATAATAATAATAATAATAATAATAATAATAATAATAAATGTATATCCCAGTGGGATACCGATTATGCCACCGAGCAAGTCTAGTACAAACATTCATTTCACTATGATGATCTTGATGTAGGTTTTCGGGCTGCTGGCCGTGGTCGTGAGGCTTGTAGTTCCCCTACGTTTCGCCAAAGAATGCGTCGGGTAACTACAAGCGTCACGACCACGGCCTACAGCCCGAAACCCTTCATCAAGATCATCATAGCAACTCCGCCCGTGAAAGTCTACGTGAATACATTCATTTCACTTATAATAATATATTCTAATTATTAGTATATGTAGTGGGATATAACTCCAGAGCTCCGGGTCAATTCCCGGCCGAGCATTTATTTTTCTTATCATGTCATTTTATGCATGCATTGCTAAAAGCCAAAAATTTTAATTATAACATATATATATATATAATATTTCCGCCTCGCAAGATTTAAAAAAAAATATTAATTTCGAAACACTATTCCACGAAATGGGGTTTTTTAGAAAAAAAAAAGAAACAAATATGTTGGCGTAATAACAACTTACGTTGCAGAGCAACCACACTGTATATGAATATTGAAAAAGTCAGTTTTGATTTCATTTTAATGAAATACAAATCTCTCTTTACCAGGTAAATACTAAATACAATTAGAAATACCATACTTATCACGGATTAAAATGTTTGACAATATATTACGTTTTGTATTGTTAACATTTGAAAGCTATCATACAAGAAATTTAAATATAAAATTTCAAATGTTTGTGTCTATATATATTTTTTAGATATAATTTTATGTTATTCGAAATTACAAGCGCAAATTCAAAATAAAAATGAATATAATTCCTCCGTGAATTTTATATATACATATATGTGACATGGTAAGAAAAATTAATAAATGCTCGGACGGGACTTGATCCTGAACCTGTGGATTTATCAAAGTGCTCTATCGATTACGCCACGGAACAAGTCTAGTACAAACATTCATTTGTATTATAATAATACATTGTCATTATTACTGGATGTAGTGGGATATAAATCCAGAGGTCTGCGTTCAAGCCCGTCCGAGCATTTATTTTCTTATCATGTCATTTAAGCTTGGTCTGCCCAATGTCAACAATTTAATTACAATAATATATATATATATATATATATATATATAAATATATATATTCCCTTGCGCTACCGATTACGACACCAAGGAAGTCTAGTACAAATATTCTCTTCTGTTATAAAAATATAATCTCATTATTAATAGATGTAGTGGGACATAAATCAAGTGGTTCGGATTCAAGTCCCGTCCGAACTTTTATTTTTCATTTCATATAATTTTCAGTTTGCATTGCTCAATGTCAAAAATTTAATTATTACACACATATATATATATATATATATATATATATATATATACCACTGAGATACCGATTACGCAACCGAGCAAGTCTAGTACAAGCATTTAGTTCTCTAATAATAATATATTCTCAATATTAGTAGAAGTCGTGGGATATAATTTCAGAGGTCTGCGTTCAAGTCCCGTCCGAGCTTCTATTTTTATTACCATGTTATTTAAGATTGCATTGTTCAATGTCAAAAATTTAGTTATAATATATATATATATATATATATATATCCCAGTGCGCCTACCGATTACGCAACCGAGCAAGTCTAGTACAAGCATTTAGTTCTCTAATAATAATATATTCTCAATATTAGTAGAAGTCGTGGGATATAATTTCAGAGGTCTGCGTTCAAGTCCCGTCCGAGCTTCTATTTTTATTACCATGTTATTTAAGATTGCATTGTTCAATGTCAAAAATTTAGTTATAATATATATATATATATATATATATATCCCAGTGCGCTACCGATTACGCAACCGAGCAAGTCTAGTACAAGCATTTAGTTCTCTAATAATAATATATTCTCAATATTAGTAGAAGTCGTGGGATATAATTTCAGAGGTCTGCGTTCAAGTCCCGTCCGAGCTTCTATTTTTATTACCATGTTATTTAAGATTGCATTGTTCAATGTCAAAAATTTAGTTATAATATATATATATATATATATATATATATATATCCAGTGCGCTACCGATTACGCAACCGAGCAAGTCTAGTACAAGCATTTAGTTCTCTAATAATAATATATTCTCAATATTAGTAGAAGTCGTGGGATATAATTTCAGAGGTCTGCGTTCAAGTCCCGTCCGAGCTTCTATTTTTATTACCATGTTATTTAAGATTGCATTGTTCAATGTCAAAAAATTTAGTTATAATATATATATATATATATATATATATATATCCCAGTGCGCTACCGATTACGCAACCGAGCAAGTCTAGTACAAGCATTTAGTTCTCTAATAATAATATATTCTCAATATTAGTAGAAGTCGTGGGATATAATTTCAGAGGTCTGCGTTCAAGTCCCGTCCGAGCTTCTATTTTTATTACCATGTTATTTAAGATTGCATTGTTCAATGTCAAAAATTTAGTTATAATATATATATATATATATATATATATATATATATATATATATATCCCAGTGCGCTACCGATTACGCAACCGAGCAAGTCTAGTACAAGCATTTAGTTCTCTAATAATAATATATTCTCAATATTAGTAGAAGTCGTGGGATATAATTTCAGAGGTCTGCGTTCAAGTCCCGTCCGAGCTTCTATTTTTATTACCATGTTATTTAAGATTGCATTGTTCAATGTCAAAAATTTAGTTATAATATATATATATATAGCCTATATATATATATATATATATATCCCAGTGCGCTACCGATTACGCAACCGAGCAAGGCTGGTACAAATATTATTTTCTCTTATTATAAAATATTCTCATTATTACCTGATATAGTGGGAATTAAATCAAGAGGTCCGGGTTCAAGTTCCGTCCGAGCATTTATATTTCTTATCATGACATTTTGAACTTGCATTGACATTTGTCAAAAATTAATAATATTAATTATAAAAATAATAAAATAATAATAGTAATATATATATATATATATATATATATATATATCCCAGTGCGCTACCGATTACGCCACCGATCAAGTCTAGTATAAACATTCATTTCTCTTATAATAATATATTCTAATTGTTACACGATGTAGTGGGATGTGAATTCAGAGGTCAGGGTTCAAGTCCCGTCCGAGCATTTATTTTCATCATGTTATTTTATGCATGCATTGCTAAAAGCTAAGAATTTTATTATAACATATATATATATATATATATATATATAATTTATCCGCCTCGCAAATTTACAAAAGAAAATATTAACTTCGTAACACTTTTCTATGAAATGTTTTTTTTTAAAAAAAAATAACAAATATGTTGACGTAATACCAACTTACGTTGCGGAGCAACGCCGCTGTGTGTGAAAATTGAAAAAGTCAGTTTTGATTTGAATTTAATAAAGTACAATCGTTTGACGAGTTTAAATCTAGTTTGTAACAGTAATTTTTTGGAATTAAGAAAGCCCAGCTCTTCCTTTATCAGGTAAATAATAAATACAATTATAAATATCACATTTATCATGGAATAAAATTTTTAAAATATATTACTAAGTTTTGTACTTTTCACATTTGATAGCTAAAATGTAAGACATTTAAATACAAAATTTCAAATGTTTCTGTCTATGTATATTTTTAGATATGATTTTATGTTATTCTATATTACAAGCGCAAATTTAAAATAAAAATTAATATAATTCCTGCTTCAAATTTATATATATATATATATATATATATATATATATATAATATATATATACACACACACACAAATATCTGACATGATAAGAAAAATTAAAAATGCTCCAACGGGACTTGAACCCAAACCTTGTGGATTTGTCCCAGTGCTCTATCGATTACGCCACCGAGCAAGTCTAGTACAAACATTCCTTTATATTATTATAATATATTCTCATTATTACTGGATATAGAGGGATATAACTCCAGAGCTCTGTGTTAAAGTCCCGTATGAGCATTTATTTTTCTTACCATGTCATGTTAAGCATGTTTTTCCCAATGTCAAAAAATGTTATTACAATATATATATATATATATATATATATATATATATATATATATATATATATATTCCATTGCGCTACCGATTATGCCACCAACAAGTCTAGTTCTAATATTATTGTCTTCTCTTATAACAGTACTCGTATAATCTCATTATTACTAGATGTATTGGGATATAAATGCAGAGGCCGGTGTTCAAGTCCCGTCCGAGCCTTTATTTTTCTTAACTACCTATTTTCAGCTTGCATTGATCAACGTCTAAAATTAATTTATAATATATATATATATATATATATATAAATATCCCATGCGCTACGCATTACGCAACCGAAAAGTATATTACAAACATTTATTTCTCTTATAATAATATATTTTCATTATTATTAAATGTAGTAGGATATAAATCCAGATGTCCGGGTTCAAGTCCCGTCCGAGCATTTATTTTTCTTATGATGTCATTTTAGGCTTGCATTGCTCAAAGTCAAAATGTAATTACAATATATATATATCCCAGTGCGCTACCGATCACGCCCCCGAGCAAGTGTACTACGAACATTAATTTCTCTAATAATAAAGTATTCTGATTATTACAAGGAGTAGTGGGTTGTAAATCCTGAGGTCCTGGTTCTAGTCCCGTCCTAACATTTATTTTTCATATCATCTGTTATTATGCCTGCATTGATCAATGTCAATAGTTTAATTATAATATATATATCCCAGTGCTCTACCGTCTAACGACATCGAGCAAGTCTAGTACAAACATTCATTTGTCTTAAAATAATACATTCTCATTATTAATAGATATAGTGCGATTTAATACCAGAGGTCCGGGTTCAAGTCCCGTATAAGCATTTATATTTCTTATCATGTCATTTTGAGCTTGCATTGGCATTTGTCAAAAATTTAATAATAATAATAATAATAATAATAATAATAATAAAATATAGCCTATATATATCCCAGTGCGCTACCGATTATGCCACCGAGCAAGTCTAGTACAAACATTCATTTCACTATGATGATCTTGATGAAGGTTTTCGGGCTGTAAGCCGTGGTCGTCGAAAACCTTCATCAAGATCATCATAGCAACTCCGCCCGGGAAAGTCTACGTGAATACATTCATTTCACTCATAATAATATATTCTAATTATTAGTATATGCAGTGGGATATAACTCCAGAGCTCCGGGTCAATTCCCGTCCGAGCATTTATTTTTCTTATCATGTCATTTTATGCATGCATTGCTAAAAGCCAAAAATTTAATTATAACATATATATATATAATATTTCCGCCTCGCAAGATTTACAAAAAGATATATTAACTTCGTAACACTATTCCACGAAATGGGTTTTTTAGAAAAAAAAAAAAGAAACAAATATGTTGGCGTAATAACAACTTCCGTTGTAGAGCAACCACACTGTATGTGAATATTGAAAAGTCAGTTTTGATTTGATTTTAATAAAATACAAATCTCCCTTTACCAGGTAAATACTAAATACAATTAGAAATACCATACTTATCAAGGATTGAAATGTTTGACAATATATTACGTTTTGTATTGTTCACATTTGAAAGCTATCATATAAGAAATTTAAATATAAAATTTATAATGTTTGTGTCTATATATATATTTAGGTATGATTTTATGTTATTCGAAATTACAAGCGCAAATTCAAAATAAAAATGAATATAATTCCTCCGTGAATTTTATATATACATGTATGTGACATGGTAAGAAAAATTAATAAATGCTCGGACGGGACTTGAACCTGAAACTGTGGATTTATCAGAGTGCTCTATCGATTACGCCAAGGAGCGTCTAGTACAAACATTCATTTCTATTATAATAATACATTGTCATTATTACTGGATGTAATAAATAATAATATAATAAATAAAGCCTGATATGTCCCTTTAGGGCAAAGGCCTCCCTGTACAGGGGTTAAGCTCTATTTGAGAGTGTCACCCGGTGAGCTACTCCGTGGTGAGAAGTTGACTTGGATGTAGCACTTGGTTTGTATACACTGTCTGTTCTGTGATTAGTTAATACACAGTTGGCTCTCCATCGTTCTCCATCTTTTCCTGCATCTGGCGACTCTGGACCATTGCGCCCCTGCTCGTTCTTTGAAGATGTCAGCCCATCGTCGTCTTGGTCTTCCGCGCTGTCTCTTGCCTGTGTACGGGTCCCACATGGTTGTTTTTATTGTCCACCTGTGGTCCTGTATTCTTGCGACGTGGCCTCCCCACTTCCATTTTTTCCTGATGGCTTGTTGTGCGGGATCAGTTGTTGAGGATATCGCTTGAAGTGTTGTATTCGAGATTCTGTCCTTCAGAGTTATGCCTAAGATTTTCCTCTCCATTTTCCTTTGGCATACTTGGAGTGTGTACTTCAGTTTGGCAGTAAGATTCCAAGTTTGGCAGCCATATAACAGTGTTGGAAGAACACAGGTTTGTAGTGTTTCCATCTTGAGTTTCCGGTTGAGTGACTTGTCCAGCAGTATAAATTTCAGTGACCAGAACGCCTTCCAGGCGAGAGCTATTCTTCTGCTTATTTCCTTCTCTACTTTCTGATGGAAGGAGAGTAGTTGTCCTAAGTATATGTACTCGCTTACATATTGAAGATCCATTCCATCGACTTTGATTGGGTTTTCCGGACCATTAGACATAATTTGTGTCTTGCTTTTGTTCATCGAAAGGGCTGCAATTTTGCTAGTTTCTGAGAGCTCTTGTAGCATTGATTGGAGTTGTTTAGGGGATCTGGCGAACAATACCACGTCGTCAGCAAATCTTAAGTTGGATAGCCTGCTCCCGTTTATATTTACTCCGTATTTCTTGTTCCAGTTTAGTTTTCGAAATATGTCTTCAAGCACGCATGTAAAAAGTTTAGGAGAAATTGGGTCGCCTTGTCGTACTCCTCTTTTGAGACTGAATGGTTGTCCCACAATTTCTGTCTTCACCTTGGCATAGCTTTGGCTGTAGATCTTATCCAGAACGCGGATGTACTTGTGTTCGATTCCTTGTGTGTGTAATGCCTGGAGGACACTTGAATGTTCTACTGAGTCGAATGCCTTGTTGTAGTCGACGAATGCTAGATATAATGTATGGTGGTATTCGACTGTCTTTTCTATTATTTGGTTAATTGCTTGGAGATGGTCTGTTGTACTAAAGCCTGAGCGGAATCCGGCTTGTTCTGTTGGCTGTTACTGGATGTAGTGGGATATAAATCCAGAGGTCTGCGTTCAAGCCCGTCCGAGCATTTATTTTTCTTATTATGTCATTTAGGCTTGGTCTGCCCAATGTCAAACATTTAATTACAATAATGTGTATATATATATATATATATATATATATATATATATATATTCCATTGCGCTACCGATTACGACACCAAGGAAATCCAGTACAAATATTCTGTTCTGTTATAAAAATATAATCTCATTATTAATACACTGCTCAAAAAAATTAGGGGATATTGTAGAACAACATATTAAGACTATGTTTTTAGGAACAGTATTAGATGCAATCACTTTCTATTACTCCAAAAGAATGTCAGCAAGAGTTTGAAGTCATCAAACAACCTCTGTACCACACCAGATGTCAAAGAGATCCTGATTAGGAATATGGCAAACAAACAAAGCAACATTAACATGGGTGAAAATATTTCTTTAGTATGGTGTATGGTCTCCTCGAACGGCCAGCACTGCCTCACACCTGTGTGGCATTGATGCAATGAGGTTAGCATTGAGTTCTTGGGGGATACGTGGCCACTCTTCCATAAGAGCAATGTGCAGCTCTGGAACAGTTGTGGGAGGTGCTGGTCTGCCTGCAATGCATCTGTCTAATGCATCCCACACATGCGCAATCGGATTTAAGTCCGGGGAGGAAGCTGGCCATTGCATACGCTCGATACCCTCCACTTCCAGCATGTCGTCCACCAAGCCAGCTCTGTGGCGTCGTGCATTATCGTCCATAAAAAGAAAAGAATCACCTATGGTACCAGCATAAGGCACGACAAAAGGTCGGAGAATCTCATCTCTATACCTTACCGCAGTCAAAGTACCACCTTGGATGACGTAGAGGTCCGTACGTCCACCACTACTGAATCCTGTCCACACCATCAATCCACCGCCACCATATGGGGATCTTTCACGTACAAAAGCTGGATTGTTTCGTGTCCCTTTTTCTCTCCAGATGAATACACGCCGACTATCACATTCCACGTTGAATCGCGACTCATCAGAAAAAAGAACTGATCTCCATTCTGCATGCCTCCACCCACGATGTTCCTCCGTCCCGTTTCTGCGATCTCTACGGTGTTGTGGAGTTAACCTGGTACACACCATGGGCCTACGGGCATAGAGACCACTTCCATGCAGTCGATTATGGACAGTTTGAGTTGACACCCTGCGTCCTGTTGCTGTTTGAAGTGTATTTCGCAGTTGAGTTGCATTCTGCTGTCTATTCCGACGGGCTGTTAACAAGAGGTAACGGTCATCCCTTGCTGTTGTTGCCCTTGGTCGAACTTGTCCGGCTCTTCTGTGAACAGTATGTTCTTTGAAAATGTTTCCGAAGTCTGGAAATCTCGCTTTGAGACACCCCAATGGCTTGTGCCACCTCTTGTTGTGTCTGTCCAGCTTCCATCCTTCCTATGGGCCTCCAAGCCATTGGTTCAGGTAAATCACGTTGTCGAGGCATCACTGTCCCTAAGGCAAGTCATTCACTAACTGAAAACTGGACTGGATTTAAAAACAGCAACAAAACATTCACCCCCACACCGCTCTTTCACATCAACAGTACAGACACTGCCCTCTGGTGTGGTACCGAGGTTACGTAACAACTTCAAACTCTTATTTACATTATCTTGGAGTAGTAGAAAGTGATTGCATCTAATACTATTCCAAAAAACATAGTCTTAATAGGTTATTCTACAATATCCCCTAATTTTTTTGAGCAGTGCAGATGTAGTAGGACATAAATCAAGTGGCTCGTGTTCAAGTCCCGTCCGAACTTTTATTTTTCATTTCACATCATTTTCAGTTTGCATTGCTCAATGTCAACGATTTAATTATTATATATATATATATATACCATTGAGCTCCCGATTACGCAACAGAGCAAGTCTAGTACAAGCATTTATTTCTCTAATAATAATTTATCCTCAATATTAGTAGAAGTCGTGGGATATAATTCCAGAGGTCCGCGTTCAAGTCCCGTCCGAGCTTTTATTTTTCTTACCATGTCATTTAAGATTTCATTCTTCAATGTCAGAAATTTAGTTATAATATATATATCCCAGTGCACTACCGATTACGCAACCGAGCAAGGCTAGTACAAATATTCTTTTCTCTTAGCCGAGCGGTTAAGGTAGGAAGCCTTGGCGCAGAGCTACGGGACTTGCGCTGGTTCGAGTCTCCATGGGGGAAGAAATTTTCTCATGGTATTTCGGCCAGTATGGGACCGGTGCCCACACAGCATCGTGAGGCAATTGGGTAGCTACAATAAGTAGCGGCTCCAGGTTGATGAACCAGCTATAACGGCTGGGGGACTCGACATGCTAACCACATGTCACCCCTACACTGGCTGTTGATCATCTACTCTGTGCTTGACACATGTGGATGTGAAGGGCCAGCAGCCGGCTGGTAAAAGGGCAACCGCTGAAAAGTGGAAAGACACTCAATCGGAATAAAATATTCTCATTATTACCAGATATAGTGGGAATTAAATCCAGAGTTCCGGGTTCAAGTTCCGTCCGAGCATTTGTTTTTCTTATCACGTCATTTTAAGATTGCTTTGCCCAATGTCAAAAATTTAATTACAGTAATATACAATATTATATATATATATATATTCCATTAAGCTACCGATTACACCACCGAGTAAGTCTAGTACAAATATCCTCTTCTGTTATAAAAATATAATCTCTTTATTAATAGATGTAGTGGGACATAAATCAAGTGGTCCGGGTTCAAGTCCCGTCCGAGCTTTTATTTTTCTTTCATGTCATTTTCAGTTTGCATTTCTCAATGTCAAAAATTTAATTATATATATATATATCATTGAGCTACCGATTACGCAACCGAGCATGTCTAGTACAAACATTCATTTCTCTTTTAAAAATATATTCTCATTGTTATTAGAAGTAGTGGAATTTAAATCCGGAGGTCCGGGTTCAAGTCCCGTACGAACATTTATTTTTATCACGTCATTTTAAGTTTGCATTGCTCAAATTCAAAAATTGTATTATATATATATATATATATATATATATATATATATATATATACCAGTGCGCTACTCATTAAGCCACCGAAAAATTCTGGTACAAACATTAATCTCTCCTATAATAATATATTCTACTTATTACTCGCTGTAGAGGGATATAAATCCAGAGGATCGGGTTCTAATCCCGTCCGAGCATATATCTTTCTTATCATGTCATTTTGAGTTTGCATTGCTCAAAGCTAAATATTTAATTATAATATATGTATAACTTCCGCCCCGCAAAGATTTATAAAAAATATTAACTTCGTAACACTATTTTATGAAATGTGTTTTGGTAGCAAAGAAAATAACAAATATGTTGACGTAATAAGAACTTACGTTGCGGAGCAACGCCACAATATTTGAAAGGAGAAAAAGTCAGTTTTGATTTGATTTAATAAAATACAATTATTAAACATGTTTGAATCAAGTTTGTAACAGTATTTTTTTCAAAAGAAGATTGCGCAGATCTTCCGTTATCAGGTAAATACTAAATACATTTGGAAATTCCATATTTACCATGTATTAGAATGTTTACTGTTTACATTTGAGAGTTAACAAATAATAAATTTAAATATAAAATTTCAAATGTTTCTGACTTTATAGATTTCTTAGATAAGATTTTATGTTATTCTAAATTACAACCGCAATTCCTCCTTGTAATTATATGTACATATATATGTGTGTGTGTGTGTGTGTGTGACATAAGAAAAATAGATAAATGCTCGGACGGGACTTGAAGCCGCACGAACCTGTGGATTTATCCCAGTGCGCTACCGATTACGCCACCGAGCAGGGCTAGTACAAATCTACTTTTCTCTTATAATAATATATTCCCATTATTACTAGATGTAGTGCGATATAAACCCAGAGGTCCGGGTTCAAGTCCCGTCCGAGCATTTATTTTTCTTACCATGTCATATTGTGATTGCATTGCTCAAAGTCAAAAATATAATTGTTATATATATGTATATATATATATATATGGCAGTGTGCTACCGATTACGCCACCGAGCAAGTTTAGAACAAAGATTAATTTCTCTTATAATAATATATTCTCATTATTACCGGATGTAGTAAATCCAGAGGTCCGGGTTCAAGACCCATCTGAACTTTTATTTTACTTATGTCATTTCAAGCTTGCATTGCTCAATGTCAAAAATTTAATTATTATATAATGTGTATATATATATATATATATATATATATCCCAGTGCGCTATCGATTACGCCACCGAGCAAGGCTAGTACAAACATTTATTCGTCTTGTAATAATATATTCTCATTGTTACTAAATGTAGTGGGATATAAATCCAGATGTACGGGTACAAATCCCGTCCCGGCATTTATTTTACTTATCATGTCATATTAAGCTTATATTGCTGAATGTCAAAAATGTAATATTATATATATATATCCCTATGTAACCTATGTCCAACGCTGTGGTCTCGAGGTAGCGTGCTGCCTTGTCACGCAGCGGGCCCGTGTTCGAATCCCGGTCGGGGCAATTTTTCTGGATGAGGTTTTTATCGGGATTTTTCGTCGCCTGTGGGGCCCATGTCAGGAAAACTTTAAGGCCCAAATAGTCCCCGAAATTATATCATCATCATTATCAACCCTATCATTATCATCATCATGATCATCATCCTTCACCAGTGTGGAAAGTTACGGGAAGTTACCACGGCTATAATTCCCTAGTAAAGCTGCAAGGATAGCATGAAAATGCAATGATTGCAGTGAAAGACGTGCCCTCGGGCAGAATTACTATGGATGGATGGTTCGATATTATATATATATATATATATATATATATATATATATATATCCCCGATTACGCTATCAAGCAAGTTTAGTACAAACATTCATTTCTCTTATCATTATATAGTCTCATTATTAATAGATGTAGTGGAATATAAATCCGGAGGACCGGGGTACGAGTCCCGCCTGAGCTCTTATTTTACTTGTCATGTCATTATAAGTTTGCATTGCTCAATGTCAAAAATTTAATAATAACAATAATAATAATAATAATAATATATCCCGTTGTGCTACCGATTACGCCACCGAGGATGTGTAGTACAAACATTCGTTTCTTTTATAATAATATATTCTCATTGTTACTAGATATAGTGGGATTAAAACCAAAGGTCCAGATCAAGTCCGTTCGTGCATTTTTTATTAATTTCAAGCTTGCATTGCTCAATGTGAGAAATTTAATTACAATAATATATACATTCCATTTAGCTACCGATTACGCCACCGAGCAATTCTAGTACAAATATGCACTTCTTTGAGACTATTCACCTCATTGCTGAGAAGTTTCCTCAAGACATCACAAAAAGTTTCGAACACTGCTTAACCACGAGCTATTTTCTATTCAACAACGACTTCAACGAGCGAACAGATGGAGTAGCCAATTTCTTCATGGAAAACTTTGAGCAAACATGCTTATATATGACACATCTCAAACCCAAGACATGGCTTCGCTATGTAGACGACACCTTTGTAATCTGGAATCACGGGGAAGAGAAATTAGACGAATTTCTGACACACATCAACATAAACTCCAGATACAATTCACCGTAAAAATAGAAACATAACAGCATAGCATTCCTAGGCATCCTGATCAAAAGGAAGAAGACAGCAACATTTATCACACTATCTACAGAAAACCTATCCACCCGGGACAGGTATCTTCACAAAACTCGAATCATCACCCTAAACAATAATTTGGAATCATCAAATCATTGACAGATCGAGCAAAAAACCTTTGTCATCCGGATTTATAAAACGGAACTTCAACACCTCCATACGGTATTCACAGCCAATGGATACACCAGGAAAGAAATCAACCGAGCCAATCATCCCAGACGAAACAGCAACAGCAGCAAGGAATCAGAGGAAAAACTACAACCAGGGCATTTTTACCGTTCATTAAGAATGTAACGGACCTAATTGGAAACTACTAAAGAAAGAAGACAAAGACAGTATACAGGCCTAAAAAGAAAATCAAGAACCTTGTCAGACATATAAAGGATCAACTCCATCCCCATCAAAGAGCAGGCATATACAGGATAGCATGCAGTTGTGGAAAAGTGTATATAGGCAACATTAAACGCAGCATCGCAACTAGACTTAAGGAGCATAAAATAGACAGTCGCCTTAACAAATGGATAAGTCGGCAGTAGCAGAACACTCTTTACTTGATGGCCACTGAGTACAATACCAGATACAGACATATTATCTAACTGCACACACTATTTAACCTTCACGTACAACGAGAAGCCATCGAAATATTCAAACATAAAAACAATTTCAATAGAAAAGAAGAATCATTAAAAGTAAACAATGTATGGACACCGGTTCTATAAAAAACGCGGAATAAAACCTCTACAATTACAGTCGACTAGACCATCAAACAGCAATCTCAATGGAACAAGGAAGTCCTTACCACTGACCAATCAGAAGGCAGATCTAATGTCTGTCGACTAGATCATCAAACAACGCAATCTCATTGGAGCAATGGAAGTCACTAACGGGGACCAATCTGAAATCAGATAACATATCATACGAGTATCATCATTCAGCTATGGTTACTCGTAGAGTGCAGTCATCTAGCAAGTGGTCCTCCTAAGCTCTCTGGGAATCATCGGTTTCGGCCAGCGTCTTCTGCCTACTATTTCAAACAGTGACCTACTAATAAGTGCGTGCGTTATGTGTTGTGATAGTGTGCCCGGCACATCGGGGTGCGGGTGGTAGCCAATCCCAAACGACCTTCACTTCTGTGAAATGTTGTTTCAAACAGTGGTTCGTCAGTGGTTGTTTAGCCATTGTTATACTACCTCTTATAACTGTGAGTAGTGTATTAGGCCAGTGTTAATAGGTGTTTAAGTGTCTAGTGTAGTGAGAAGTGCCAAAAAATTAAGTCTTGGTATCCAAGCACCATGGAAGTCCCAGTACATCTTCAAATGCACAGGTGAGTTCAGATACAGATATGGATACAACTGAGGAGCCTAGTACTCACAATTTGGGAGAATACGTATCATAGGTTGCAAGAAATGTTCAGAGGTCCAAATTTTGGGACCAAAAATACAAAGAACTAAAGAAGGAAATACAAGGAGTGTTTGTGTACTTATAAACAACTACCTTTAATACGTACCCAAATTTGAGAGTACAGAATTGCATATGAACTAACCATACACTGTGTCAAACGAAATCGGATATACAGCCACAAGCTGTAATACTAAAGAGGAATACATAAAAACATACTTTCTGAAATCAAAATAGTAGAAATGGAATTCCAGACTTCTTGTTTCTTTGACTCAGCAGACTCTCTGCCAGAGCCAACGATCATATCTACAGCTCAACTGAAACAGAAAATGAAGCAAAACAAAAAATCTAAACAAAAAGAGAAAGATAATAGTATGGTTGGCTCAAATGCAACGGCATCTGCAGTACCGGTACAAAATAAGTTTGCGGTACTTGCAAATAACACCGATACTGCAGAGCCACAGGCTCCTAAGAATGGTGCTTCAAATGCCAATAGGGCTCAAACAGCTACTACCAGTGAACCCCCTGAAGTGCCAAACACCAAAAAAGGACCAAGACCACCTCTAATAACAGTACTGATAAAAGCGATCTATTTAGAATCAACAGGAGAAATACAATCCAATTGCAGCATGACTAGAAAGTCGTTAATACTTCAGAGGGTTTAAGATACTACACAGCTTCAGTGAAAGACTTTAAGATTGTTGAAGAATTTTTCACTAACGCCGGAAAGGAATACTTCACACATGTCATAGAACAAGAACTTCCACTGAAAGCTGTACTAAAGAGATTGCCTGCTGAAACACAAATAGAAGAAATTTACGAAGAGCTCCTCAAGCTTAACTATCCTATCAATTCAATCAGACAGATCTCTCGCAAGATAATGAAAATACAATCAAGCTTCCATTATATATTCTAGAACTAGAAAAATAATGAAAAAGAGGGAGAGAGATCTTCAACTTACAAAAGCTAATGTATACAATAGTAGCTGTTGAGCCCTATCGACCCTCGATCTGGCCTCAAACAGTTGCTTCAGATGTAACGCTTCCAGCACACCTTCGCAGTGTGCCACCTCACACCGCGATGCGTGAAATGCTACAAGGAGCACAATCATCAAATTGTTCCCAGCAGCAAAACAGCTGCGCTAACAAACAAAAATAATAATGTGTGCAAACTGCGGGTGGCGAGGGGCACCCTGCATCCTATAGACAATGCCCAGCATACCAAGCTGCACAAAATGCTTTTTGAACAAAACAAAAAAGACAACAAAAGACAGAACCTAGAAACCTTTCATTCTAAGCCCATTGACCCAAACAAAACTTTTAGTCAAATAGTTGCCTCCAAATTAAACTAAAGCAAGACAAAATATAAGCACTGCTGAACGCCAGACAAGGTCTATCATCACCTCAAACCAGGGACAAAAACTTCTCCAGGATCTTCAGAGAATGCTCTCTGGCCTGAAATCACCTATGGAGAAGATTATGTACCTGCTCCATAGCACAAATATGTTTTGGGCGATAATTGATAGGTTCCGTCGTGGAAGCTATCTCAATGTCAGGGCATTTAATGCCAATGGTGTTACCCAGACAGATTCAAGAGCTAATTAAATTTACACAAACAAGAGATATTGATATTCTTCTTCTAAATGAATCTCATTTGAAACCCAATATTCGTTTCAAAATTCCGAACTATAGAATATATAGAAATGACCGCTTAGACGGTCCCCTTGGGGGCACTGCAATATGTATTAAGCTGACAATTGGTCATAGAGTAGCCATATACCCAGGCTTCAGTTCATTGAAGCCACTGGAATTCTTCTGCCTATCTCTCTCCGTGAAACAAATTCATAGCTTCAATATACATATCAACGTTCGTCTACTCACAGAGACACGACCTCAATATCCTCACATCTGTCTCCCCTAGTTATTTACTAGCGGGAGACTTTAATTCAAAACATCGCTTCTGGATCTGTCGTGTCTCAAACCCTTCAGGTACATTACTTCTAATTATTCCATCAAAACAATATAGAAAATCTCTGCCCCCAGGGAACCAACACATTACAGTCACACAGCTTATGGAATCTCTACTAGTACACTCCGACATAGCCCTATCGAAGAATGTCCCTATCTAACCAAACGTCACTACAGTAATAGACGCACCAATACTCTTCAAAATATCACCAGCATTTTTATTATATTCACCCATACATATCCATCAGGATAACATAGACTGGCAGAATTACACTGACATGCTTAATCAATGGGTTAAGCCTACACTATCTTCTTAGTCTACAGAACAACTTGAACACTCCGTCCTCAACTTACAGGCCACTATTAAAACGACCATTACACAATCAACAACACGAACAAATCACACTGCAGGACCACAACAACACGATCCAACACTACAAAATTATTTATTTCTAAAACGGCGATACCTTAAATGGTATCGTACTTTTGGCGCTCACCAATACAAACAGTTATACAATCGATATGCTCATTTTGGTACGGAACCGATTACAAGAACTGAAAAACGCTGAATGGGATAAAACTCTTCAGCGTTTTTCAGATGAACGAACTCCACCTTGGGAAATAATTAAAAGAATCAAGAATAGTCGTACTCCTCCACTACCGACAGCTATACACCATAATGGAACTAGGGCCTATCACCCCCAGGAGAAGGCACAAGTTCCCGCGGACAACCTATCAGTGGTTCCGTCCACATGAGCTAACAACACCAGCTTATGAGACTGAGGTGCAACAAACTGTTAGTGAATTTCTTGAAAGACCTATCCCTCATACCGTTCCTGATATACGGCTTTCAGAAATGAAAGCCGTAATCCATGATCTTCCGTCTGAACGTTCCCCCGGTCATGACCGGATACCTAATCTGGCGGTAAAACATTCACCACCAAAAGCCTTAATCCCCCTCCTTTATATAGTGAAGCTCTGCTCTCAATTCCATTACTTCCCTGAAGTTTGGAAGAAAGCCAGAGTTATCACTATACCCAAACCTGGTAAAGATCCCACCAACCCTCACAATTTACGACCAATCAGTCTTCTGCCAGTGCTGAGCAAGATACTGGAGAAACTTATTTAGGCACGACTAAAAATTGAAGTCTCGACACGAGCATTGATTCCAAATTATCAGTTTCGTTTTAGAAAAGCACATAGCACTCCTCTGCAGCTTGCTAGATTGATTACTTGGATTGTTACGGGATTCAACTCCAAGAAATGCACTACAGCAATCTTTCTTGACATTGAGAAAGCTTTTGACACTACTTGGATAAATGGATTATTATATAAATTAATCAAATTCAACATTTCGGCTCCACTAGTTAAACTAATCGCTAAATACCTAACTAACCGACAACTTTATGTTTCGGTCAGTAGGTATGATTCAGACTGTAAGTCTCTCTTACCGGGAGTTCCTCAGGGAGCAGTTCTCTCACTACTTCTGTACACACTCTATGTGTCAGATTTTCCAACGTTCAACCATATCCATACAGCATCCTTTGCCGATGACACTTGTGTGTTTTACCAATCCAGAATCCGAACACTCCCACACCGTATCCGAATACTCCAATCTGCCTTAAATTCCATTTACTCCTGGTGTCGTCTGTGGAATATTCGGCTAAATGCAACCAAGACACTAGCTGTCCTGTTTGCACGAACCTACAGACGACCTCCTGTACAACTCACTCTGGGAGCTCAACAACTCAGCTTTGAAGCTTCAGTCAAGTATCTTGGAGTCCATCTGGACTCCAGGCTTCGTTCAAAATTCATATTCGACATATTACTCAAAAAGCAAACGCCGCAATTGCGCCTTTATATCCGTTTTTCAAGTCACCTACCTTATCGACACGGATCAAATTTACTCTTTACAAAGTTGTAATCCGCAGCATGTTGTATGGAAGTGAAGCATGTAGCATTCTCGCTGCATGCCATAAAAAGAAAGTGCAAATCACACAATATAAAGTACTAAACATCATATATTCGGCACCCATGTATACAAGAATGGCCAGGCTTCACGATCTAGAACAGATGCCGTATATTGCGACATCGATTGAAAATAATGTAACAGCAATGTTACATAAAATAACTAATTATCCACATCCAATTGTGCGCAATATAGGGCATATGCTACAACAACGTGCTGTCCACCGAAACATATTTCCTATCCCAGACTCTTGAAGGACCAACTAATGAGGTGAGTGCTGTACAACAGCCAGGGTAGCGTGGCTCATTCTGTGCGGATGGCTTTCGGACTCACTGCTTGTCCAGTCGTGCAGTATACGACGCCCTGCTCTGGTGAGATGACACCTCACATCACCATATTTGTATCGGCTCACAGCTAGACACAAAAAACGCCGCTAACACAGACGGTTAAATGGTTAAACCCCAAACTGATAACCACAAAGGTATTGGCCATCAGGTAGCCGCAACTGGTTACAAACGTGGCACACTGGGCAAAGCTGGAACATTGCCACTTATTAGTAGTAGTAGTCTCCAAGAGACTACCTTCAGGTATAGCCCCTGGAGAAATTAGAGGAACTCCTTGCGTTAGGTTTCCCATAAAATATATTAAGCAGATTACAAAAACGGAGAACAATATGGTCAAACCACTTTCTATTTACATCTTAAAATTTTAACGCAATAATAAAGCGTTAAAAATGTTTGAACTGATGCGTCTCTTATATGCAGTTGTGGCCATAGAACCTTATAGACCTAGAGCTGGGCTTCAGCAGTGCTGCAAGTGCCAGTCATTCAACCATACTATTCCTGCCTGTAATCGGGCTCCTCGCTGTGTAATCTGCGCTTGGAACGCATGGCACAAGATTGTACTCTTAGAGGCCCAGCGCAGAGAGACACAATTTGCTCAGTGTGCAAATTGTGGGGATTCCGTCACCCCCGGCTTCCTATAGAGGCCTGCCCTGCTTTCAAGCAAGCTCTTGAACTTATAGCAAGGTAGCTAACCCATCCGTAACCAAAAATGCAACCATCGAACGTCAGCTATCCCTCATCCAACTGCAAATACA
>JASPKZ010001503.1:0-95664 GCA_030220185.1 Diploptera punctata
GCATGGAGAGCTTATGTCCGCTCGGCATGAATCTACGGGTTCGATAGTGCCAATGAGTTATGAGTTCGATAGTCAATATATATATATATATATATATATATATATATGATATGCTCAGATGGTTAGAGTGCTAAACGTACAGAGTTTGGAGACTCAAGCATTCATTTTTCTTTTCATATCATATTTGCCTTCATTGCCAAATGTCAAAAATGTAGTTATAACATCTAAATATAGGCTATATAGTCCACCGTTGTGTTGTCGAGGTAGCGAGCTGCCTTGTCACGCAGCGGACCCGGGTTCGATTCCGGTCGGCACAGGCTCCTGTGTGAATTTTTTTCGGAGGTTTTCTTCACTGTAAGACAAATGTCAGGAAGCTTGGGCCCAACGGTCCCCGAAAATCATCCTGCCATCATCATCATCATCTTCATCATCCTTCATCGGTGTGGAAAGCAACGGGAAGCTACCACACCTGTAATTCCCTAGTAAAGCTGCGAAACATAGCATGAAAATGCTATGATTGCAGTGAAAGACCTTTCCTTGGGCAGAATTACTATAATTTTATATATATATATGTGTGTGTGTGTGTGTCCACCGCTGTGATCTCGAAGTAGCGTGTTGCCTAGTAACGCAGCGGGCCCGGCTTCGATTCCCGGTAGGGACAAGCTTCCTGGATGTTTTTCGGGGTTTTTCCTCACTTGTAGGACAAATATCAAGAAGCTTTATAGCCCAATCTGTTCCCGAACTTCAAATGGTCATCATCATCATCATCCTCGGTGTGGAAAGCAACGGGAAGCTACCACACCTATAATTCCCTAGAGAAGCTGCAAAGCATAGCATGAAAATGTTATGATTGTAGTGAAAGATCTGCCCTGGGGCAGAACACTGTACATAAATAAATAAATAAATAAATAAGTAAGTATATATATATATATATATATATATATATGTGTGTGTGTGTGTGTGTGTGTGTTTACGATCCAGGGGCCGCAGTTTTTTTTTTGGAAACATCTAGCAATCATTTAAGAAAAATAAGATTGAATTCGTTCATCAACAGTAATCTAACAAGTGGTTGTGTTTTCTGAAGAAATCATGAGCGACAAAGATGCGAGTGATTTTGTCTAATAAAAAACTCAACCTCGCGTTGGATTTGGAGCGACTACTTAGCGAATAATACAACATCAGAAGCTATAAATAATTATAATATTTAATATTTACTAAATGTGAGGTTATGTATTCCGATCTTACTTCCGGGGCGATTTCTAAGCTGGCTGGATAGTTATAAATAGCATATCTTTACTGTTAAATCTGTTTGGGCTTGGGAAAAAATCAAGAACAGATGATTGTATGAGAAATAGCTATTAATGATAATGGAGACTCATTATACAACATTTAATAATTTTATAGAGCAACAGAACTAACTTTTTTAGTGATTTTTGAAGTTTTCTTTTTTCATTTCTTACTGTACCAAATGGATCGTAAATTGTTGAATGGATATCCTTGTCAAAGAAGTTAATTTGCCGAGATATCTCTCATTAACAACAGGATGAGGCAATTTTATCAACAGGAAGATGCAAAATTATCGGTATATGAGATAGCAAAATCGAACCATGAGGAGTGGGTGTTAACCTAAAGCAAACATTTAAAAATCGGTCTAGGGGCCACAATTTTCGATTTTTTCGCAACGAAACTCGGTATATATCCCAATAATTTAAAACGAGAATAATGATGATAATAATAATAATAATAACAATAATGATAATAATGATAATAATAATAATAATAATAATAATAACAATAAGGAATTGGGTAGTCACGCCATAGGATAGCTGGTTAAGGCAATAAGTTACAAGCCGGAAGTTCGCGCGTTCAAATTCGAAAGATCAGGATTTTTAAACTGACCTGAACTTTCTGTCGGGGTCTACTCAAACTCTAACTAAAATGAGTATCAAACACTTGTTATGGAAGTAAAGACGGCCGTCACGCAGGACTGACAATCCGGTTGACATCTAGTGCCGATATTCTAGAAAGTTTAGGAGCCTTAATCTTCTACCACCCCATGGCCTCCTTAGGCGCATAGAGGGACCATTTTACTTTTTTACCATTAGGTAATTCATTTTAGATGCCGTCATGTTTTTTTTCTCGCAACTAAACTGGATACATACGAATGAAACGTATATTTCCTAAGATAAAAATTAAAAATTAAAAAGTACCTGTTGGCAGGTGCCGTCGTCCTCAACTTTGTTGAAATATTGTATGTAAAATATGATTAACTGAAGGCCTTTCGGAAGTTAACTTCCATCATCAGCAGGATGGGTAATCGCTACTAGTAGTTGAGACGCTGTAGACATTGTTGGTCTTGATGCGTCCCCAATAGGAACTGACTGTTTTTAAGTATATCATATAAGAGATTGTATGTTTGGGGTATGTTCTCATTCAGTAGCAAGTTGTTGTCACTTGTTTAAGCTCCTCGAGTAGATTAATTTTAACTGGAATTCCTTCTCGGTGAACTATCGATAAAGTGTGTTTAATAGTGTGCATTCGGTGACCAGCGTTAATTATGTGTTTTGCATAGCTTTACTTTCCATCTGCGTACATAAAATCTCTGAGGTGTTCCTTGTGTCTTATGTTGAAGTTTCTATTTGTCCTGCCTATATAAAACTTGTCCACCGCTGTGGTCTCGAGGTAGCGTGTTGCCTTGTCACGCAGCGGGCCCGGGTTCGATCCCCGGTCGGGGCAGTTTTTCTGGGTGAGGTTTTTATCGGGGTTTTTCCTCACCTGTAAGACAAATGTCAGGAAAACATTAAGGCCCAAACGGTCCCCGAAATCATATGGCCATCATCATCATTATCATCATCATCATCCTTATCATTATCATCATCCTTCACCGGTGTGGAAAGTAACGGGAAGCTACCACACCTACAATTCCCTAGTAAAGCTGCAAAGCTTAGCATGCAAATGCTATGATTGCAGTGAAATACCTGCCCTCGGGCAGAATTACTATGGATGGATGGATATAAAACTTATTGCAATCTCTACATGTCACTTTGTAAACTCCCTTACTATTTACTAAACCGGAAAAATCGGACTATGAATTGGACGTGTTGAAGAATTCGCAGTGGATATCTAAATACGGTAATGTTATAAAACTGACTCTCTGAATGGCAGTTAACATCATTCCGGTACATCGATCGTCTTATATTTGTCGGCGTTTGTACTTCAATACACGAGAGCCATTTTCGGATTTTTTGTTGCCTATTTATGCCATGAACCAAATCCAAAAATGACTTTATGGGTCATGAGAGAAGAACCTAGTGTGTCAGACCCGGAAGACGACCCACAAATCACAAAACACCACAGAGCAGACTTTCATTCCACTCATCAACAGATCTTTCAGGTTCCACTGCTCGGCAGTCTCACCTCCCATTCTGAATAAAGAACTAAAGAATAATCAATACACTAAAATCTCTTTATTCGCGGTTCCCTTATTCGCGTTTTCATTATCCGCGGGTTAAAACATTGTGACACAGTTCCTGTATTCGCGGATAAAAATTTATTTATTCGCGGATCCAGTCTATACATTAAAGGATTAGTATCCTTTATTAAACGCATCGGCAACATTTTTTTTTTTACTGCAGGCACGTGCCAAGGCGACTTTATACAAAGAGCGATTCAAACCAAATGGACAAATTAATGTCAAAGTAAATCTAACCTTATTGTAACTAAGCCTAAAGCTCATTGTTGAAAGCTACCGCCATAGTACTCGTATTTCACGCGCCGCTATGTCAGTTATAAATGCCGCCCTCGCCACGATCGTCATTCGTTGCAATAATTTTGATTGAATATCACGTGTCTCTTCTGCTTTGTTGTCAATTTTATAATGTCGAGTAAATGGAAAGACAATTAGTTCCGAAGTGGAAAGACAATTAGTTCCGAAGCGGAAAAAAGTAATATTGTCGCTTAAAGTAAAAACAGAAATGCTTGACCCTTTACGCGTTGGCGAGTCGTTGTGTCTATATCACGCTGTTTCAATATTAATGAATCAACTGTACGATTAATCAGGAAATCCGATGACGAAATAAGGAATTATATCGCTGAATTCACAGATGAATATCTGTCTGAATTGAAAGGCATTTTAAAAGCGGCAAAACAGATAACATTTACTAACTTCCTTAAGCCCTTGCCTAAGCCTGACAATAATAATTAATAGAACGTGTTCAAAATCTCTCATTAATTGATTTTACTTTGATTTTTTTTATTTTGGAACCTTCGAACGTATCCCCTGTATACCCATACAAATTATCATTCCATATTTACGGTTTCTGTATTCGCGATATTTTTGCGGAATGTATTCCCCGCGAATAAGAAGCTGTTACTGTTATGTAGCCTGAGGCGATAAAGAATTAAACTTAACCATGGACATCTATTTTAAAGTAAGCACATTGAAGTGTTACGTAATATAATGAACTTTCTTATTTCTTTCTAACGAGCGAAACACGATTCTTGGTTACTGTTACTTTCTTGAAGAGTACATTCCTAACATAGAAACCAGTTAAAAATAAATTACAGGTCTAAGTTTATTACAGGAACTTCAATTGGGTGTCCACTTCATCCATTTTATTGTAGGCAATTTAACTTCGCACGAATGTTTTATAATTCGTCTGTAACACTGGTCTGCATTATTTTTGTCTCCTGAGTACTAATAGTTGTACTTAATGTAGTTTTTTATCGTGTTTTCAAATATGTATTTGGAATTTCTCCATTACCCATTTTTTATTTCAATTTCAATTAATGGATTTAAATAATTATTTTTTAATAAACGTTTTTTCGTCCATTTATCCATTGTAAAATAAAACGGGGAACACTTTCATCAGGAGATTACAGCTATGGAAAAGAGATATCAAGGCAAATGGAAACCTAATATGCTGGCCGATTATTGTTGGACCATCAAGAGGGATGATCCACAGGCGAAATATAGCAGAAAATCGTCATTTCTTACTTTCTAGATGAGTCCGAATGTTCGAATATTGTGTAGTTACGAATATAGAAAATATTAAAGTGTTTGAAATAATAAATTTCTGTCTCTCGGAGACCTTGCGTGATGAAGAAAAACCGATATCATATTTGAATTCAGGAAGAAAAATATCAGAATCACATATTTTTCTTTCTGAGACAAAAAAAAGTTTATTTTTTGTTGCTCAGTGTAATCAGGGAGTGTGTTCTAAAACCAATATTTGTAATTACGACCAAATGATGTATGAAACAGAATTTTTCAGGTTTATTTTATTTTAGTAAACTACGCTACAGCAAAGATTAAAAAAATCGTTTCTTGGTGCTATACTGTATCGGTCCACCGCTGTGGTCTCGAGGTAGCGTGCTGCCTTGTCATACCCGGGTTCGATTCCGGTCGGGACAGGCTCCTCGGTAGGTTTTTTCGGGGTTTTTCCTCATCTGTAAGACAAATGTCAGGAAGCTTAAGTCCCAACGGTCCCCGAAAATCATCCTGCCATCATCATCATCCTTACCATTATCATCAGCCTTCACCGGTGTGGAAAGCAAGGGAAGCTACCATATCTATAATTCCCTAGTAAAGCTGCAAAACATAGCATCAAAATGCTATGATTGCAGTGAAAGACCTGCCCTCGGGCAGAATTAGTATAGAATAGAATACTGTTCCCGAGCTACAGTATTCTATAGCTACTGTTGTACTGTATTCCAGTTGTACTGTAAGCAAACTTGCATAACGTATTACTTCGCCCACTCTGTCTATTGGGGGAACAGTGGTGATACTTTTACCCGCCATATGACTGAATTGTCTATGGAAGTGTCAATGGTAGAAACATTTTTCTTAGGCTACATAATATTTTACGGGAAATAAGACTGAAATACAGGATAAGATGGTACCAATAATTAGTATCTTCCATTTCTTATTTATTTATTTATGACAAAAATTATTTATAGGCCTACCTGATCAGACGTTTACATTTTTTCCATGATGTTGATATATATATATATATATATAATTTATTTGCAATTTAATTTACGAGCAGAATATATGCGCCATGCTGAGTTTTCTGTAAATTCTGCTGTTATCTTCATTTATCCTCAATGGCTAATGTAGGATATTTTTCGCTAAACTGTTTGAAAGCATTCAAAATTTCTCTCCGTTTTTCAAAGGTTTTCCTTTTTGATGCTTCAAAAGTTGTAGCTATAGGAAAAGCAGCCATTTGAAACAATTGAATTCAAAGGTATTCTGCATTACGTATGCATACGAATTAACCAATGAAATGCTTATTTATATACCCTCTCACTAATAATCCATACATAACTTTTATATAAGATTTGTACACATCTCAGTTGAAAATTGTTACTAATAAACACTGTATTAGCTGTGCAGTGTATAAGAGGTGTACAACTTTACATGGGAATCTTTATACATAACTTTCCTCTTGTATGAGGATTGTATAACAGGAGAAAATGACGGACTCTTTGATCAGCTGGTTATAGATTCCGTCATTTTCTCTTGTTTTTGATGAATGTTTCCCTAAATTTGACGCAAAATACAACACTTTAACGGCTGTTTTATGGGTACACAAGGCATAAATAATATTAACAATGATCTTGGTAGGAAATAAAACATTATTAAATGCCTTTTGTTACATTCATTCTCATTAATAATATTTTAAAACTGAACACTGATTCACAAAAGAATATGTTCTATAATAGTTTCTAATATATTAAAATTATATGTTTTAAAATACAGGTAGCCTAAGTTAACATGGCACATATATTCTGCTCGTAGACGTAATGAAATTGCAAATAAAGGATCTATCGACATCATTGAAAAAGCGTAAACGTCTGATTAGATAGACCCGTATATCATTTTTTGTCAAAAATAAATAAGAAATGGAAATTACTAATTATTATTGGTATCATCTTATCTTGTACTGTATTCAGTGTTATTTTCCGTAAAATAGATGTAAACTAAGAAAAAATTTCTATCATTCACACTTCCGTACACAATTCAGTTATATGGCGGATAAAGTAGTACCACGGTTCCGTCTATTAGGGGTAACATATCACTCAAAATAGGCACAATAAAAATCATAAAATCATAACCATCTTATGAAATTTATCACTAAAGGGCAGATTCCTATGACATGCCATATTTTTAAGCCTGTATTTTAAGTGTAGAGTAAGTAAATGGAATATATTGATCTTCTGATGAAAATTTAGTAATTTTTTCATGTTTTTGGTCATATTTGTTCTAATTTTTACAATAAAGTCATATTTTAATTATACGTTTATTATGGGGGTTTTTATAAGTCGTCAGCCAAGTTTAAATAACTATATCTTTCACTGTTAAACATTTTTAAATTATAGCGCCTTCCATGGAAAATCTAATGAAACCTCAAACTCCATTTCGTCGAAAAAGTGACTCACCTGGTTCTTTCCCCTTCAATTAATCTTCTTCTTGCACAAGGTACATACTTCCGTCCTCATTTAAACACATCATCCCATCTTGTTCTTGGTTTTCCAAATTAAATATATCAACTTGGTATGTAGTTTAATAAATTTTTGATCGACGCTTTTCTTTCATTCTCAAAGTATGTTGATGCCTGTTTTCTTAATTTTCTTTGATTTTTTTTTCATTTATATAGTATACTAGCGTACCCGGCAGACGTTGTCCTGCCCGAACGTTCAGTTCTCATGTCATGGGCGGACGATAAAAATATGCTACTTTTTTTTACCATAAAATTCAGCAATTAAGACATAATTAGATATTATTAAACATAAAGAAATCCTATAACCCGATCGCCGTGCCATCTACCAAGTCCAATTGTGAATCTAAACCATCCAGGGACCCACTCAAACACACAGAAAAAAAAAATTATCCAAATCTGTCCAGTCGATATACAGTTTTTTTCAGCTAGATTTCATTTCTGACTCACTGTGCACCGGTCCCACACTGGCGGAAATTCCATGAGAAAAATGTCTTCCCCCGTAGAGACTCGAACCAGCGTAAGTCCCGTAGTTCTGCGCCAAGATTTCTTGCCTTAACCACTCGGCTACGGCGCGAGACTCTTGGTATCAATGAAAGACAAAAATGGTTATTGTGAGTTATCCGTAAGAAATAAGGGACTCTTGGTATCAATGAAAGACAAAGATGGTTTTTGTGAGTTATCCGTTAGAGATAAATATATGCTGTCGCGGACTTTTTTGTAGAGCTTTTTGAGATATTCAATTCTGTGTACATTAATTTTGTGTATTTCTTATGGTTTAGGCAGCGTAAGCCATTTAAGCGTCCAAAGAGCTACTTTTTTCTCGTTTTCCACTACAAAGGGCGATTTTTAAGGGTGTAGGAGTTGAGTATCACAACTCTCTTATAGCCTATGTTCATCCCGGGAATCTCCTGAACATTCTGCAAAAAACCCTTAAACATAAATTGCACCTTGACCTGAAATACTATCTATAAAATTTCTAGAAAATTAACTCTGAAAAGACTTTCACATACAGCGGTATACAAACCATAAACTTAAGTCGGATAAACAATCGGATCAACGGTATGGCCGCGCATAAAGTATGAACAAACAAACAAACATACAAACAAACATTAATTTTTATATATAAGATTAATATCAATCATATTTAAATTTTTTACCAGTCAGAGACTGCGTAATCCAAATTAGCCTTTGTTCCTGTATGCGGAATATTAATTATTTTTGTTTGTAATTCTTATTATTTTAATATTCTGATTTCGTAAGATATTGACACTTATGAAAATTTGAATTGCACAACTAATATGCCTATCATTAAATTGAATTTGTATTTAATATCAATTAACTATAAACTAGCTTTGAAGAAAAAAAAAATGAAAGGTAGGTTTTAGAAAATGGAGGTAATCTATGTTACAGAGATGAACAATGGAAACGAAGTGAAAGGAAAAAATTGTAATAAAAGATCAAGATATTAGATGGAAAAAAGTTAGGTAAGATATAGGATAAATAAGAGTTTATTGAGCATGAATGGAAGAGTGAAAGGATAGACATCAGGTGGAAGTTATTCTTAAAAAAAAAAGACTCTCGAATGGAAAATAAGAAGATAAATAAAATTATATTGTAATAGTATATTACGATGCGAGGTTGAGAAGTGGTTTTATAGAATCGAGGAAAATGTTTAAAAACCGAGCGATAGCGAGGTTTTTAATTTCCAAGATTCTGTAAGACACTTCTTAAATGTGCGTTGCACATTATTTTTTTGCGCAATGGTGTTTACATAATTATAAATAGTAGTAAAATAATAACATCTTTGTTGGAAATATTTGCGTTCATTATAAACAATTGACTAACGTTAACAGTGTGGGCAATGTTTATTAGTTGAAACAACAGGAAGCCGCGAGACCAATTAGTGATAAAATGTCGGCAAGTACGTATTTATTGTTTTATATTGTTTCAAATAAAGTTCAGTTCATTTATATGCAGTGATTTGTTTCATATAATGTAGGCCTATATTAACACTACCTTTTGGATATTTTTTGTACAGTTTATACATTGTATGTAGTATACGTAGAGGGCAGTGCTTTTACTTCCCACACGTGTTTTTTGATATGTAATATTACAGTATAGTTATTTAGGTTGGCAACCCCGAAATGTAAGAAGTTGAACTTTCAATCATGGTCGCCATTGCTGTAAGTACGACAAAACGCACTATCGTGCAATATAATATATATATATATATATATATATATATATATATATATGTATGTATGTATACCTTAAGGGCTTTAAACTCTTTTAATTTTCAGGTATCTTCTGTAATATTTTCACAATATTTCATGGTTTGTTATTAAGATTTTCTTTTCTGTCTCTATAATGAAATTTACTTACATTTATTTTTATTATGTAATTTATATAATAGAATGTATTATTTTATTCTAGTCATTTGTACACCTGTCAACTGCATTCTGCCACTGTGACTATGAAGTACTGAAGGAGAATACATACCCTGCTCCAGTGGATCCTGAAGATATAATGAGGTGTGTGCAGTGGATGGATGAAAAAACACTCAATATGCTCACTCCAAAGTAAGTGTTGTTTAACAAAAGTCTAACTAATTTGTTTTTACTAACTTATTAAGTTTTGAAAGTTGAGCTATTTGAGAGAGCTCCAATCTATATGCAAATTTTTCTCCTATATACGTTAATTCCCGCGCACTAAATGCTATGAAGCATTCGTTTCTATCTTTACAAATGACGTTTAGGACGGAACTCGCTCAGGTAGCTCAGTCAGTAGACTATTGGCCCGGGAAGCCAAAGGTCCTGGGTTCGAGCCCCGACCTGAGCGTATAATTTTTCTAATAAAAAAAATCGAAATTCTACTTTATTTTATTTTATTTTTTTCAGTCTGTTGGCACCACATCCCAACACTTACACTTTCACCAAAAGACTAGCGGAGAAGTTAGTGACTGATCAATTTCCTCATTTACCAATTGCCATAGCCAGACCTTCCATAGGTAGGTGTGTGTATTTTTAATTAAGTATTATAGGTCTCCTACAATTTGATATTCAAAATGTCACATGAAATAAACACTTGAACTGCGTATGTGTGAGCTGCTAAGGGATCCAATCATTTTAAGGCCGGAAATTACCTCCAATTTTTTAGCGTATCATCATCATCATCGTTATCTGCACTTCATGACAATGGCGTAGTACCTGTTTTGTCATCACACCATCACACATTTCTCCACAAGTCCGTCATGCCGGCTCAAGTAGTAGCGGGCCCGGGTTCGATACTCGGAGGGGTTGCAAATTTTAAATGATTAAAATTATATAATACAATAATGATCTTCTTGGTGATAAAATCTTAGAATATACAATCAATATACCCAATTCACCAATTAAAAATTAAGAGTCAACATGTTTCAACAGCGAAGCTGTCATTTTCAAGACTAAATATCAGTCAATATATATATTACAATAAATTAAATTAATTTTATTGTAAAATGTTCAATTTCGGTGCTAGGATGAGTGGTATTGTACTATTTTTAATTGCTATATTGTGCACCAGATTCCTGCATTAAGTTGCAAATCGCTACGTACTGCGTAGAAATCATGTGGTAGGCCTACTGTGTTGATAGTCCGTCGGATGGGGACGTTAAGCCTGGCAGCCCCCTTGTGCTTTTTGATAGTAGTAAGCTACGTGCCGGCACTGGGTTTCATCGTTTCCATCCTTTCATCATCATCTGTCATAATGCACACTTTATGCTACACAAACACAAACACTCATCCTACAATACTCTCTGTACACAATACAAGAATGCATAATTTACGTAATGTGGGTCTGCCGAAATTGTATGTAAATTGAAAGTAGACCACATTAACGCCATACACACACACATGCACACAAATATATATATATATAGTCCACAGCTGTGGTCTCGAGATAGCGTGCTCCCTTGTCACGCAGCGGGCCCGGGTTCGATTCCCGGTCCGGACAGGCTCCTGGGTGAGTTTTTTTCGGGGTTTCTCCTCACCTGTAAGACAAATGTCAGGAAGCTTAGGGCCCAACGGTCCCCGAAAATCATCCGGCCATCATCATCATTATCATCATCCATCACCGATGTGGAAAGCAACGGGAAGCTACCACACCTATAATTCCCTAGTAAAGCTGCAAAACATAGCATGAAAATGCTATGATTGCAGTGAAAGACCTGCCCTCGGGCAGAATTACTATGGATGGATATATATATATATATATATATATATATATATATACAGGGTGAACGGTGATTATACCGATAAACTCCAGGGACTGATTCCTGACTGGAAGTGAAGGAAAAAAGGTCCTATAAACATGTGTCCCGGCACACACTACGTAATATAATCGCATCCACGTCACAACGCATATTCAAAGTGGTCTCCATGGGATGTAATGCACGCGTTCACACGTCGTATCATGGATTGCCTCGCTCTTTCGCATGTTCCGGCCTCTCTCCGTCACAGGCGACGCGACGTGGACACGTTGTTGAAAGGTAAGCACATCATGAACTGGTACAGCGTGCACAACGCTTTTCAGATGCCCCCAGAGGAAAAAATCCAGGGGGTTAATTCCAGTGATCTAGCAGGAAATGCAACAGGGCCTCCGCGTCCTATCCAATGTCTGTGGAAGATTTTGTTGTGGTGTCGGCGAAATGTAATGCAGAAGTGGGGTGGCGCTCCATCATGCAAAAACCACATCATCTGTCTTATTGCCAAAGGTACATTCTCAAGTAAAGCAGGAAGAATATTCTGCAAATGGCCCGAGAGAATAATGCCATTTATCAGTGCCATCTACCGTGGAAACGATGAATTTATGGTCACTTTTTCATAGGGAATTTTTTCCTCCATTTTCAGTCAGGAATCAGTCCCTGCAGTTTGTCGGTGTAATTAAAATTCACGATATATATATATATATATATATATATATATACACACAACACACACACACACACACACACACACTTATCATTTTTTGGTCTTTGAAGGCCACTCTTTTCTTTTGGTTGATGATATTCTGAAATCAGTTTTAGTAGTCTCTCTTTTCATTCTTTCTAGACTACATGGTTTTCCATTTTATCTGGCAGTTCTCTAGTTTATTTTCCATTACATGTACTTTAAGCTTTTCTATATCTTCATTTCTAATTATCCAGTCTGTGCAACTTTTTTCTTGTAGATATTTCTTCTTCTTCTGTGGCTCCACGTTCTTTTTAGTCCAGCCTTAGCATTCCTTGTAATGATGACACTCTCTCCTGTCTTGCACTTCACCCTTTAACTCCGTGAGCTCTCAAATCTGCTTCAACATCATCCAACCATTTCCATTTTATGTCGCCCCACATTATTTCGACCTTCCGGTTTTAAATTCAAGATTATCTTTGGAATACGTTCCTCTTCCATTCTAATGACATATACAAACTGTTCCAATCTTTGGGCCTTAATTTGAGCTACAATTTCAGGTGACTTATATTGTATTTATAATTCCATATTATATCTTATTCATCATTGTATATTATCAAGTTTAGGTCCATATGTGTTCCTCAGAACTTTCCTTTCTCAAGTCATTACATTAGATATGATTCTGTTCTCTTTGTTGTTGTCCAAACTTTACTTTCATAGAGGATGATTGTTCTAATACTCATTTTATACATATTCTAATTTTGATGTCTTTATTTATATCCTATTTTTGTAGAATTTTCTTTTTTGTAAATTTTCACTTTCTTAAACAAATAGGAATTGTTGAAATATTATGAATTTATAATTGGTTAATGATTTAAGTATGTCAAAATTTTAGTAGGTTAAATTGGTTATTTTGAACTTTATTTTGACATGCTGCAATAATTACCAATATGCAAACAAGTGACTGCAGCTTCAACCAATGTAAAAAAAATCTAAACAATTTATGCATCCCAATTAATGATAAAGAATAATAGTATATTACGATGCGAGGTTGGGAAGTGGTTTTAAAGAAGCGAGGAAAATGTTTAAAAACCGAGCGATAGAGAGATTTTTAACTTCCAAGATTCTGTAAAACACTTCACAAACGTATGGTGCACATTATTTTTTTGTGTCTTCAAAATAATAAATAATAGTAAAATATTAACATCTTTGTTGGAAATATTTGCAATCATTATAAACAATTGACTAACATTAACAGTGTGGGCAATGCTTATTAGTTGAAACTACATGAGACCTGAGACGAATTAGTGACAAAACGGCGGCAAGTACGTATTTATTGTTTTATATTGTTTCAAATAAAGTTCAGTTCATTTAAAATGCAGTGATTTGTTTCGTATAATGTATATTAACACTACCTTTTGGATATTTTTTGTATACACATTGTAGCATATATAGAGGGCAGTGGTTTTACTTCCCACGCGCGTGTTTTTAATGTGTAATATTACAGTATAGTTATTTTATTACAGTATAGTTATTTAGGTTGGCAACCCGATATGTAGAAAGTTGAACTTTCAATCATGGTCGCCATTGCTGCACGTACGACAAAACGCACTATCGCGAAAAAAGACTGTTTTTTTTAGCTGTGTATTTTAATTTTTTTTTTCAATATAAAAATAGTTTTGGTATAACATTATTTCGATCTTAAAATAGTTTATGAATCATCCAAATATGCCTACTGAAATGCCTGCTTTCTAACTAGCAGTTTGATACCTAACAAGGTTAGAACTATTACTAACTAACTCACTGGCACTATCGAACCCAAAGGTTCATGGCCGCGCGGACATAAGCTCTCCATACATCCCTATCCTCAGCCAATGCTTTCCAATCATTCCCTGTATAATCTACTTCCCTCAAATCATAGTTAATGTTGTTCTCCCACCTCATCCTTGGTCTACCAACTGGGCGTTTTCCCTCTGGCTTTCCTACAAGAAGCTTCCATGCACGTCTTTCATTCCCCATACGCGCAACATGTCCTGCCCATCGCAGTCTACGAGACTTAACTGTTCTTATTATATCTGGCTTCCTATAAAGACCATGTAGTTCATTGTTATGTAGTCTTCTCCATTCACCTGTCTGTTCATCTCTCTTTGGTCCAAAATTTTCCTAAGAACTTTATTCTCAAATACTCGTAATCTCCTTTCCTCCCTTAAAGTAAGAGTCCAGGTTTCGCATCCAATAAACTGGTAGAATAATAGTTTATATATTTTCAGCTTAACGTTTTTTGAAAGGAGTTGGGACATCAAAAGTCTCTGCAATGCATAATAGCATGCATTTCCAGAATTGAGCCTATGTTTAATTTCTTTTTGCATCTCATTCCTATTTGTGATTATTGTTCCTAGGTATTTGAATTCAGCCACTTCCTCAAAATTTCCCTCATTTGTCATTAGCTGTCCATTTCCATTATATACTGAATTTCTACGTGTGACCATATATTTAGTTTTACTGATATTTATTTCCAGTCCTAATTTCTTAGTGTTACTCAATAGTGTGTGCGTGTTAGCCTTTAGTATCTCCTCGCTATCGGCCAGTAGTACAACATCATCAGCATAAACTAACAGCTTATTAATACCATTGAGTTGTAAGCCTTCCTCATTCTCTAAAGATTTAATGGCATGCTCTAGTACAAAATTAAATAGTAGAGGAGATAGTGCATCTCCTTGCTTCAACCCATTCTGGATTTCAAAAGTGTCTGAAAACTGTTTGCCTACACGCACCCTACTCTTTGTGCCATTTAGACACATTCGTATAAGTCTAACTAACTTTTTAGGAATTCCAAACTCCAGCAGGATTACTATATAACTTCTCCCTCTTAATTGAATCATATGCTTTTTTGAAGTCTACATATAGTTGATGTACAGTACCATTATATTCCCATTTCTTCTCTAAAATCTGTCTTAAACTGAAAATCTGATCTGTTGTAGACCTGTTTCTTCTAAATGCACATTGGTGATCTCCTAGAATGTCATCAATATAGGGAGTAAGTCTGCTTACTAATATATTTGTTAGAATTTTGTACGAAGTTGAAAGTAATGAGATGCCCCTGTAGTTGTTGCAATCAGTTTTATCTCCTTTCTTATAAATTGGTATGATAATTGATTCCTTCCATTCATCTGGAAGAGCTTCTTTGTATTAATTAACAATTTTCAATTTCGGGTCAGGAGGGGTGGCGGTGCACAATTTTTAATTGTTAGATTGTGCACTGCACTCCTTCGTTAAAATCCAAACCCCTTCGCAGTGGATATGTTGAGAAGACATGTGGTACTGTTGATAGCGATTTGTCCATATGATGTGGATCTTTTGTCTGGCGGCCCTCTTGGTGCTTTTGACAGGAGTAGACTACGTGCAAGATCTGGGTTTTACCTTCTATCGTCTCTTCATAATCTGCCCTTGTACTACACAAACACATAAACATACTTGAAATTCATCGGAGAACATTTTTTGACAACTCACGTCATACATTTCGCGTTTTTTACAAAACCGCGGTTTCAAACGTAATCACATTCATATTTAGCCACAACTCCGACTGATGAAATTCTTCGGCCGTCAATTCTTCTATTGTCACCATCTTTAGCGCTGCCATCTATGGTTGAATCTATGAACTTCGAAATCAAATTTTGTTCGTTAGAAATATCAAAATTCATTGATCTATATTTATTTTTCTGAATGTATATCTTCTCCCAAACTGTCAATTCTAAAGGTTTAACCACTTGTTTTAAAATGTTCCAATAAACTATGTACAGCAATTGCAGATTTTTCAATTTCACAATTTTTAATATTTATAAAATCTTCTTTGGTACGAGTTTCCAAATTCCTTTTAGTTTTTCCTATATAAACTTTATTGCAATCTTTACAACTTAGGCTATTTGATAAATTCCAGATTTCTTACTGTTGTACTTAGAGGATTACCCAGACTAAATGTATTTATTGGTGCCAAAGTAATATTGTATTTGTCAAACATTTTTACATAACATACACTCAACGTACACTCCTCCCTATACACAGTACAAGAATACATAATCTAAATAAAGTGGTCTGCCAATGTGATGCGTAAATTGAAAGTCATCTTTATCATATTCAACACTACAGCCCATGGTGGACCTTGACTTCCTTCACAATCTTCCTCCAATAATCTCGATCCTGTGTTTTACTCGCTATCTGTTTATCATATATTTTAAATGTTTTCTTCTACGTCCTGAAGCCATCTTTTCCGGGATCTTCCTATACGACGAACTCTAAACTTTTTTGACATTCTCCCATCTTCTAAGTGAAAAACATGACCAAGCCACCCAAGTCTGAGGGACTTAATATATCTTAACAATTACTTCTCCACATACAAGTGAGATCAGTTTAGTAGTGGAAGGCAGACGCGGAGTTTGTGCTGTGCGATTACGAAGGCTTACACGTGCAGGCACAGGACCTGAAATGTGCGCTGAGTCAGCAGTTTACGAGTTCACGGCCACAGTCAGATAGTGTACCTCGAGTAGATAAGTACCTCGAGTAGATAAGGTGCTTGATCGCTTTTCCTTGTGAACTGAATGACGTGTGTATAATGTAAACTGAATGACATGTGGATAAGTTATTTCAATTTTTAAATTTGTATCTTATAGAACATGAGTGTAAAGTGATTCACGTGTGTATGAGTGTAAACTGTATAATGACTGATAATTTTTCTACTGAACAACGTTTATTTATTCATGAACAATATTTATTAACTCAGTCTGCCAGCCAAGTACGAAGACTTTTGAAACACGATTCCCGGGTGTAAAAATTACTCCACGTTCAACAGTCCGTAATCTGTACAACAAATGTTATAATCAAAAATATATGGACAACGAAGGTGAACAGTTCCAACACCTGCTTCAATAAAGTTGGTAAGTACGACAATTTGTAAAATACTTATGAAAATGTGTTTGGTTTGTATCACCGCGATCCTACGCTGTCCGTTCCCCGCCGCGAGTGCGTTAGCAGTGTATAGTGAAATCCCCGCGTCTGCCTTTCACTACTAAACTGATCTCACTATATTATTCCGTTTATTTCAAAGTTTGCTCTTATTCTCCAGAAGTAAATTGAAGATAGACCACATTAATGTTATGTTTGCCTGTGTGGCAATGAAACATACTCACGTACTCATATATAAATGGATAATTGAAAATATACCTACATTATAATGTAAAGATATGAGTGATACAATACCAATGATACTTTATTTACTGTCTCAACTACATATACAAATAAAAGTAAAATGATCCCACTAGGGGCCTTAAGAGGTCTTTGGGGTAATAGGAGGTTAAGATTCACTTTTGTAGACAGTCAGTACATGTTGTCAGCCCTGCGTGACATCAGCCTTCAACTCCAGAACAAGTGTCCTGTAATCATTTCTAATTTTCAACATTCCTATTGGTGTTCCTTCACTGTGGTCTTCAAATTTCCTCTATTCTTCTCTATGTTGGTTTTATCACAATCTCCACATTTTATCTGACTATTTGACTCGTGCCCCAAATGGGAATCAATGACCAATCACATTTCAATGATTTTTTTATTTACAACCAATCACAGTCGTGTTTTGCCTCGAATTTATCAACCAAAGTTTATCATATTAAAGAAAGCACCTCCTTTTTAACACACTGAATAGGCCATAGCATTATTTTGCAGTGGCTGACTCTCCAAGAAATACGGCTACTAGATTGTATATATAGTGCATGAATGTCGGCAGATAGCGCATGCGGGAGATAATATAAAAAAATTTGTAGTAATTGATTGTACCACAAAAACAAAAAAAGAAACCACTGTTTGCACTTTCTTAAACGAATTATTTTCCAGGAAATGACGTTGCAGAAAAATATAATTGACATATTTGCATCATTACGACATCAGAAATTAATTAATACCTATAATGTTGGTTATAAATTTCTCCACTAGGGCGCATTCTTACAATATTGCGATCCTTTGGCAATAAATAATATGATCTGGTTGTAGTGATGAACAAAAGAAGCAAATGAAGCATACCAATCGTTTCTCATCTGTTTTCAAACATCGCCGTTTACATTAAATATATAAATATTTAAAAATAACTATAGTTAAATGTTGATTTGTGAGTAAACAGCTTAATTTTATTCGTTAAATAGTCCAAATTCTCAAGATAAATTCACTGCTGACTTCGTGAGTCGTGAATGTATCAATAATTTGGAAATCACTCGTGGCATTACTTATGATAAATACCTAATTTATTTTCTTCCTATACATTTTGAAGATAAAAGTATTTTTTTGAGTAAAAAATTAAAATAATATAACTTCCCTCAGAGGGAAAGTTAAAATTCGCGAGACCCAAGTCACAGAGACGCTTGGCATATTTTCTTTTCATTTTGAACATTAACCAATTCAGTGAGGAATTTAATTGCTAGGATTTATTTATGACCATTGTGCATACTATGTTACTTTTTATTGAACTATTGTACATGGTAAAGTATTTGTGATAATATTTCAGTAACTCCTGCATGGAAGGAGCCATTACCTGGATGGGTTGACAGCTTGAATGGACCAATTGGACTTCTGGTAGGAGGAGGTAAAGGTGTTATTCGATCCATGCACTGTAAAGGAGAATACCATTCTGAAGTTATTCCTGTTGATTTTGCTATTAATGGTTTGATGCAAATTGCCTGGAAGATCGGAGTTTGTAAGGACAAGTAAGATCTATTTGTTACAACACTTTCCTTTGTTTATAATTTATATGTATGTTGTTTTAATTTTGCTCTCAATAGTTATTTGTTCAACTATTCACTTATCTTTTTGATTTTATATTTAGTTTAACATATTCCAGTTCTGGTCAAATTTATTTTTTGAAAAGAAAAATTAACTCTTGAACTAAGAATTGTTGCACGTAAGAGAATTTCAAATGAGGAAAGCAAATTTGACGATGGTATGAGGTCATCAATGGCGTAACATACTACAGATTGACACTTAAGAGTAAGAGGGTTAGATTCCTGGTTCAAGTGTTAATTTTTCTTTGTCAAAAAATAGTATATTACGATGCGAGGTTGGGAAGTGGTTTCTACAGAATCGAGGAAAATGTTCCAAAACCGGGCGGTAGCGAGGTTTTTAATTTCCGAGATTCTGTAAAACATTTCACAAACGTGCACTGTAATTATTTTTTGCGCGATGGTGTTTTCAAAATAATGAATAATAGTAAAAAATAATATCTTTGTTGGAAATATTTGCATTCTTATAAACAATTGACTAATGTTAACAGCGTGGGCAATTCTTATTAGTTGAAACAATAGGAGGCCGTGACACCAATTAATGATAAAATAACAGGGGGCCGTGAGACCAATTAGTTATAAAATGTACGTATTTATTGTTTTATATTGTTTCAAATAAAGTTCAGTTCATTTAAATACAGTAATTTGTTTCGTATAATGTATATTAACACTATCTTTTGGATATTTTTTGTATATACATTGTATGTAGAATACATTGAGGGCAGTGATTTTACTTTCTACACGCGTGTTTGTAATATATAATATTACAGTATAGTTATTTTATTACAGTATATTTATTTAGGTTTGGGAACTCCGAAATGTAGGAAATTGAACTTTCAATCATGGTCGCCATTGCTGTAAGTAAGACAAAACGCACTATCGCGCAAGAATAAATTTACTTATATCTTGTACAAAGATTTAGTGAATTTAATATTTCTTCTCTATTATAATACCTTTAAGTTTGAAAGCATTTTGATTTTAGGGTAGATATGATAATCCTGCACCATACCCGAGCGATTTAAATTTAAAAGCATGATGCCTTAGTGAATAGCTAAGAGATTTACGCTGGTACAAGTCCCAATGGGAAAAGAGACTATCTCATGCAATTTCAGTCAATGTGGGACCGGTACCCACCCAACATAATGAGGAATTTGAGTAGCTACAAGTACAGTAAAACTTGTTCAAAGCGGAATCGCATGGGACCATTTTTTTTCCACGTTAGACAAAATTCTGCATTATAAAAAAAAAACAATTTTAGATTATTGAGTACCGTATATGTCTCTTTACGCTTGGATTAATTGTAGTTCCGCTGCCGTTGAAAAGTGAAGTATAGTATGTATGAGCGACTTCGACGGTAACGCGCAAAAAAAAAAAAAAACAGTCCGTTTCGTCAGCGTTAAAAATGTCTCTTAGGCCCGTATCCTGAAATTAAAGTATGCAGTTTCGGGTTCCACTCACTAACTATACTTTCGTCCACATCCCATGATTTCTCGCAAATTTCATTCCACACTACATTGTATCGTCTTTTAAAACTGTACAGCCAACCAACATGCCTTGAAATCGTTATTCCCTAGGGATGTTGCTACAGCTAGAATTTGACTTTGGAGCATCAGTCCGGAAATTTGGATATTTTTTTATCGTGCTCTTGTAAAACACTTCCACACTACTTCCTCGATTCCTTCATTTATTTTATTTATTATTTATTTATTTTATTTTCCTCTTCGTTTGATTATTTCTTTGCATTCATTCATTTCATTTGTCCTTTGTGTTTTAAAATATAATAAACTTGGGGTTTCCGCATTTAAATTTAGTCATTATTTCGCGTACTGAGAGTTTTTTTATCTTCAATCACTTTCACTTTTTCGTTTAATGACAATGATACATACGATTTAGTCATCTTTATTCCGGA
This sequence comes from Diploptera punctata, assembly GCA_030220185.1. Classification (NCBI taxonomy): domain Eukaryota; kingdom Metazoa; phylum Arthropoda; class Insecta; order Blattodea; family Blaberidae; genus Diploptera; species Diploptera punctata. The sequence goes on from JASPKZ010001503.1 coordinate 21,152, forward strand.
AATTCAGAACGCTACCTGTGAAAGATACGTACACAATCGGTATCAGATCTTAAACTACTTTAAGATTTTACAGTGCACTGGTTATTTGTAAGACAGATGTCACACTTCAAATATTTGTTAAACGAAACTGTATTTCGCATAATGAGTGTGCAGTGAGGTCGAAAGAAAATTTCAGATACAGGTAGAAAATCTACTTCACCCGGCGGCAGAAATCATCCCTTATTGTTATTTCGCCTAACGAAAATTCAATGAAGTGGAAACTAATTTATTTCTCTCTCAGTCTTTCCGCCTTATAAACATTTTTCATGAATTGTGTAGAAATATCCTTCCGTTTCCGCGTTGGACAGATTCCGTTTTATTCAAAATAAATACACGTAATATTACCATTATTTTGCCGGGACCAATAAATTTGTTCACATTGGACAGATTTCCGCATTACTCACGTTCCGGATTATACAAGTTTTGATGTAGAATCTCCAAGTTGAGAATTCCAGCTATAATTGCTGGGGGACCTAATATGCTGACCACATGTCACCCCTACACTAGCTGGATGATTGTCTACTTCTGTGAATCACACATTTGGATGTGAGACCAGGAGCTGGTTGGTAGGCCAAGAGACTTCTAGGCCTATTATGTCATGGAGTATTTTCGTAAGATATTAGAAGGAATAAAAAAGCGTGAATTAATATTTCTGAAAATTATTGTACCATCATGTTTGAATATTTTATTTTTGTTCCTATAACAATTTTAAATATTCTAAGCAAATTCATTATGGTGGTGTTTTTATTCATGTGATTCTAGGTCTAATTCTTCATGATAGCTAGCATGACATTATGATTTTCTTTTATTTAATTATTCTTCTTCTTCTTCTCTACTTCTATAGGATATTTCCACTTTTCATATAGGTCGTATAACATAGTCTCCTCCAGCCTTGTCTATCCTCTCAGCACTTTTTTTGTTCATGATGATACATATTCTATTCTTCTTGCCTGTAGATTTTTCCTTTTTCCATACCTTGCCTATCTGCCTCAATCTTGGTTTTCCCAATAGCCACTTCCTATTATTTAATCTTATTTTCAATGTTCTTCTTGGTAGTCCCTCTAATGTCATTTGCTTAACATGTCTGAATAATTATAACTTTTTTATTCAATATATTTCTGTAATGATCTGATACGAGCCATTCTCTGATTTCTGATTGCCTGGTCTTTTCTTCGAAGCTTCTCAAGATTCTTATGTTTCTTTGTTAATACACATGTTTATGCAGCATAACTTATTATATGTACGTAATATGTATCAAAATCTGTTATTTCTTCTTAATTTCTCTTTTCCACGGAACACCTTTAATTAAATTATATAATTTACCATTTGCTTCGATTTTGTGGATAATTTCCTTTTTGGTACATTCCTTCTAAATGAAAATTTATTTCCTTGAATTGTATATCTTAACTAACATATCAGAGGGTAAGGAAAAAACAAAGGAAATGTTCTATTCTAAACCATCCCATTTAAAAATGTCTAATATGTAGCTCCTACGTGCAAAATAATTTGTTTTTATATGCAGTAATAAAACATTGTCTCTTTATAGGTTTTAGCCAAAAGCTAATCCTAATATTACATTATTTAAAATAATCTGGCAAGACTTTGTACAACACATGTTACTAGGGTTACCTAAAATTACTTTACAGGTAAAAAGCCTCATCTGATCCTACTGTATTGTCAAATTTATTATAATAAATAAATTATTGGCATTGGTGATTTCAAAGAGCATGGCTGAAAACATGTTAAATTGTGTGGGAAAAGTGTCTTTGTCATATTATTTAAAATACTAGATTTGAGTAAAATCACTGGTTTAGACTATCAAATCATTTGTTAGAAGATAATTTCATTACATGCTTCTAGAAACATTTTGAAAATATTTGATGTGTTTGGAAAAAGAATTATTAATATTAAATTTATAAAAAAACAGTCTTTTTAATTATTTATTTTGTTTGATATTATAAAAACAAGTACCTTAGATGGTTATGTTACCAATAAAATTGCTCTCTAGCATTCGAGTTTTTGAAAAACAAAATATGATAATGTTTAGTTGATGGCATCTGAAAATTGACAATTATATCTCACATTATACTGAAAGCCACTTCATGAATTCAAACCCATTTATAATTGCATATACTTCTAATTATATAATCTAAAACTCATTAGAGCTAATTATATAAAATGTTATTTATTTTTTACAGATTGAAAGAAATCCCTGTGTATAATATGACAGCATCTGCTGTGAAGCGAGTTCCATGGCAAGAAATTCTTGACAAAGGACGAAAGATTGTTTATGAAAACCCATTTGAAATGACAATCTGGTACCCTGATGGTAACATACGGAGTTCTAGATTCATGCACAATCTTTGTGTCATATTCCTACACTGGCTGCCCGCATATTTCATTGACCTATTACTCTTCATTTTCCGACAAAAGCGTTTGTGAGTATAATGATGACCACATTTACTGATTATCATATTGATTGATGTATGAACTAAAAGTTTTTGCAGTATTACAATGGTATTTTTATTTTTTTTATATATTTCTTCATAATGTTTGGTTAGAGGAGCCATGATTTTGAAATAAATTTCAAGAATATCACAAGTGATATCATTAGACTCATTTATAATAATACAGTTCATTAGGATGTGCCAATATCTGAATCTTCTACAATATAAATGAAACTTATCGAATACAATTAATGATCAGCCTACCCATTTGTGATCTATGATGACAGTGGTTGATTGTCCCTGCCAAATGTGTTGCCAAATGTTCTATGAAACCATGTGACTCTTTCAAGCTTTAATATAAATTAATAGTTTTAAAAAATTTCGTTAAGAAAGGAACACTTTGTAGTTCTACCTATGAATAATACCAATGATCAATGAATGAATGCATATAAGAAAACAAAAATGGAGTGAACACTTTGATAGAATGGATAATAAAACAATTGTTCGCATGCAAATACATTAGTCTCTACTCAAATTACTTCCAATCACTGGTGAGCTGACTCACCATGAGCAAGTCAAAGATCAAATTAGCTACCCACTAACTGGTCATGCATGAAAGTCGTCGTTTTCATAATATTGGCAAGAAATTGCCCGAATTCTCAGCGATTAAAACCACTTCCGTTATTTTCTTCTGCTAGAGGCACGCATTTACGCTTGCATCCCGCAAATAATACCATATACGACGACGTCTGCGTCCGAAATATTACGCCGATTCTCCTGTTCTTCCAGTTGAATTCTTTGGTAGACTCTATCAAATTCCTCTTCTGCGCGTGTACCAAAAACAAGATCGAAGTCTTCAAGGTCCGACATCTTGGACAAAGCAGCAAGGTACGCGGCAAGGTTTCAAACTAGATCGGTTACCATCGGTTCCCTTCGGGATTCTCACGATTCATTTCTCTCTTAAGTCACCTCGTCAGGTAGCTTACGAATTTCAACAATTATTATCGCATGAACAGATTTCTGAGTAAGCAAAATCGTATTAGGATACAACTTTCTCAGCAGAGAACGCCTTGTACGGTCTAATGCGTTCATAGATTCGAGCCTAATGAGGATTGAGCCTATGTGAGGAATGGATGGTGTGACAACTTGAACTGAAGCAGAGAATTGATAAATGAACATGCATTAAGCCTATATCATATGAAGGAAGAAGAAGTAATGACTAAAATTTGTTTAAATTTGCAAAATCTTTTAAACATTTGAGATTTCTTAAAATTTATAATATATTGTACTTATAATGAAACTGTCGAACATTGCATGCCGAAACCTACCCTGAAATTTCTTCCAGAGAAGCGTTGTGATGTACCAAGGCCGTGTCCAAAAAATTATCCGCAGTTTTTAATTGCAAGCCACAGAAATCGGAGCTAGAATCCATCAATGGCAACCCACTGTGTGTGAAACAGTTGCACGTCCCTGTTAGGCTTTGAGTGGTGTGGAGTGAGGCTGTGCAAATGGCAGGTGGTGAGGATTATCCAATCCATCAAGAGAGGAGTTGTATTATTTCCCTATAGATTAAATGACAGATTTAGTGCAGGATTTCAGTGTCTTGCTGTTAAAAGGGGCAAATAAATTTTGGACACAGCCTTGGTACATAACAACGCTTCTTGGAAGAAATTTCAAGGTAGGTTTTGGCATGCAATGATTGACAGTTCCCTTGTTAGATAAATGGTCTGTGTTTCTAATGCCACCAACTTCACTTTACATGTTTCAAGTTCCATGATGGCTGGATAGATAGCATTAATGTGATCTAGTTTTAATTAATGTACCACTTCGGCAGACCATTTTATGTAAATGATGTATTCTTGTATTGTGCGGAGAGAGGAGTGTAGGATGAGTGTATGTTTAAGTGTTTATCTAATGTAAAGTGTGCTGAATGAAGGATGACGAAGATGAAGAGAAAGGAGAAGATGTAAACCGATGTCAGCACATAGTCTATTTCTGGCACCAAAGGGTCGCCATGCTTAATTTTCCGATCTGAAGGATGAATTGCTATCAACAATATCACATATATGTTTGATCCTTCCAGGAAATTCTCGTATAAGACTTGAAAGCATAATAATAGTCCCTTCGATTGATTGCTGGCAAAAGGAAGGCAAGACCAGTGATGGGGTTGCCATCTTATAGCCTCTGGTCAAGCTTTCCTGGAGAAGAAAAGAAAATAAAGGAAAGAAGAAATGGAAGAAAGGAAAGACTCCCTAGGCCTCGGATGCCCTAATAGCATCAGGGTTGAAAAAACAAGAGTTAACCAAGAGAGGTTAGATAGTAAAGTTAAAAGAGTCTGGTATAAGTAAGTAGAAGAAAGGAAGAAATACCAGATCAGTTACAGATAAAAGTAAGGAGCAAAACACAAGTAAGTGGAAGCAATGTTTTGTTCAGCTTGGGCACCTTGTGGTCGCCATCCACATATCCCCTAGATGGGGACTCCTGGAATATATTAAACAGTACCAACTAAATTGGAAACACCATCTTGAAAGAATGAGTTCAAATTGGATCCCCAAAGCTGTTTATAATTATATACCAAGAGGACAAAGATCTCTGGGCCGTCCTATGAAATGCTGGAGGGAAAATATTCTATAGGATCATAACAGGCCTTGGCCTAATACTTGGAAGGAAGAAGAAGAAGAAGAAGAAGAAAGAAGAAGAAGAAGAAGAAGAAGAAGAAGAAGAAGAAGAAGAATCATATATATTCTCAACATATGTACTGCAGATGGATTTGCAGGGATCTGGTGTACAATCTAGTAATTAAGAATTGTACAACACCATCCTTTCTGATCCCAAAATTGAAAATTTTACAATTAAATTAATTTAGTTTAAATAATTTAACAATTAATGTTATCAGTGCTGCTGGGTATGGAACCTGGGCCCACTAGTCACGAATCAGGCAAGCTACTAACTGAGCCAACATAGTGGACACTTAGATTAATGCTGGATATTAAAACAGTCTAAGTTTCCTTTAGACACAAAAACATATAGTACAAGTCCATCATGCAAGAACTGTGTAAATTAAGCAAATTCCTCAGAAAGTAAATTTTGGATTCAATTTTGTTGATTTATGGAATATATATTTCTTTTGTTAAACTGGAGAAACTCAATTCTTGATGCAGGCTTTTTTAAAAATGTCAGCTATAGTGTAAACAATGAGCGATTTTTAATTTTGTGTTTCTGGCAAACCCCCACTTCTTATAGTCAGATTTGGCTGATTTTTGTTTTATTTCAATAGCATATATTGAGTTTAATTGTGGATAATAAAAAATTGTGACTGCTAGAGCGTGATTTTTAAATTTTGTTTGAGATGAACTCTATTTAAAGTGGTTTGCCAAAGTAATATATAAATTCAACATTAATGAAATTCATGATAAACTTTTGTTGTATTAATCACAACATTAAAATTATAATATTGAATTATAAAACTGTTATACTCTTATTGCATTCAGGGTCTATAAACACAGACCTATCTCCGCTCCTTCTACTGATGTGGGACTAGTCTCAAAAAGCCTACAAAGAATTAATACTTTACAAAGTTCAGGTGACAGACCTGTAAGGTAATAATTTTATATTATAATTTTAATTTAATATATAAATTGAAAATATATCACATTAATGTCTGCCCAGTGCAGAATCTGAAGCACATAAAGTGCAATGGGTGGTATTAGAAGAACACATATACATATATTTAACTTGTATATAATCTACATTATATATTGATCACAGAATAAGCTGTTTTTATGGTTATGATTTATCAAAGAAATATTACATTCTGTTGCAGCATGGTAGGATACAACGAAAGATACAAGATGGCTTGGATATTCTAGAATATTTCACAATAAGAGAGTGGCACTTTGACAGTGAAAAGTTCAACACATTACGAGCAGAACTGCCGCCTATAGATCAAAAAGTGTTCACCACAGATTTTACACAATGGGAAGATGATGAATATCTGTTGAATGGTATTCTTGGTGCACGACAATACTGCCTCAAGGAGCCACTGAGTTCAATTCCTCGATGCAGGCGGAACCTTAAGATGTAAGCACTAAAAATCTTACCATTTTTATCGTCTTATTCTTCTGGTTTATAAATTATTCATTATTCCTCCAAGTTTCAAACCGAATTAAGGGACACTTTTAAAACTGACAACTCATTTTAAAGCTACCCAAAACGATCCTTTAGATTATATTAGTAAATATGGGTTTTTAAAATTTAAAATAAATTCTCTTCTGTTCACCTCATATCCTGTCTTCTAATTTGACCGGTTTTGATAGCTTATTGGTTTCATCTTCAGTGATTCCATGACTGGTGTTCTGTCATCTAGGAGCACTGCTTGTTACTCCATCTGTTGGTGAACCAATGGACCTCCAAATCAAATCAACTTCCCCAGGAATTCAAAATTCATTAATTTTCTTTATTGTTTTTTTAATGTGGATATTTTTCCCAGACCATAAGCTCTTTAGGTTTTCTAATTGTTTTATTAATTTAGCCTTTCTTTCAATTAAGCCTTTGGGAAAATTTCTGAAGATGAAACCATTCTAATTAGAAAACAGGATATGAGGTGAGGTGTAAAGAATTTATTTTAAATTTTAAAATGTATATCATAATGATATTTCCTGAATAGTTCGAAGATATGGTTCATTGCATTACCCATCTTTACTTTACGGAATGAATGAGATAAAAACTTACTGTATAGTGTTATATAGTCTGTTAAAGCTGTTCCTGGTTTGCCATATATAAGTATTCAGACACATGACTCATACTGCCATTTATTTGGGGTGGGCTTAAAGCCCTTAAGGAGAGGCTACAATGCTCCCTTTGGTACTATTCTGCTCTAGTTGACCACACAGGCCCGGAGTCATGGGGAAGTAGATGAGTGTTCCTATTAGATCACCACAATCACAAATTTTAAACACCTGCAGTTTGCTAAACCAGGCTACTTTTTTACCATTGAGAGTGGCAGAAAGATCCATTGTCTGAAGATCTGCAGAATCTAAATATTCACGACCAGCCTCATCAGCTGGTGTCAGTGTTTCTGACTATAGTTCTATTCTTGGGTCAGACCATAGGAATTTTTTACTTAACCCATTAGTGCATAAAGTAATTTTTTATTTTAAAATATGAAATTCGCTGTTTAATGAGGAAACTCATGTTTTGAAAGTTAATCAATTGGTTTTTATACAAGTATTTTCATTTTTATATGTTTGACATACAAATTTAACTCGTCGTAAAAATGGGACGCTATGCACAGTGGGCAGTACAATTATATTATGTTTATATATATTACTCTTGTGTTAGTTATAAGAATGAAAAAATAAAATAAATGAAATAAATCGAATGCCTGTCAAAGAGGACACATATTTATTGGAACATTGAGTGTTACATTGTTTTTTGTATGGAATTCCAAAAACCATTTTGGATGTAGTCCAATTTTGCATTTTGAGCAAATGAACTTAGGCTTCCCAGCACAATTTGCACATCTGTTTTGTGTATATTTTCCATAGGCCAGTGGCATTGGCCATCAAACCTCAAGTCTTGTGAAGGTGCTGGAGTTAATTTGCCTTGATGTGAAGGAACTCCATATGGCAAGTTCAAACCTAAACTTCAACAGAGGTACTAAGGTAGTTTTCTGTGAAGCATCTGTGCATTCTCAACACTGGCATCTAGAAAGTAGGCAAAGATAGGCCACCACCATTTCGTCTGCCTCATTCTAGATCTATATGACGAAACAAACTGATTCATACGATCAGCTCCTCCCACCTTTTATTGTTGGATGAGAAAATACCTTAGGCTGAGGTATTTGACCTCAGGTACAACATTATTTGTCTCATAGTTTTTTTTTTTGAGGAGGAGGAGTAGTAGGGGTATTTTGAACACAACCTATTTCTTCTTCAATGTTGTCATTGTTGCACACTAACTGAACCTCTGTGGTAGCATGAAGCATTCTAGGGCCGAGGTGGTTGATATTCCCTTCATGCTCAAAGTTAGATTTATTGCTGTCCACATTGGTGAATAGGCCTTCATCAGGTGGACAAACATATATAAGACTTTTCTTTTCTTCACTTTCCAATATTTCAAACATTTTGTTCATATTCAGACTGATAATAAATAGAAAAATATAATTATAAGATGGTTTATGTACACTAAAATACTTATTTTAAAATGTGATATTGAGACAAAAGAAGAAGAAAAGTCATGTGTTTAGCATAGACATGACTAACAGATTTATTTATGATCATATTAGATAAGACAATGCAATAGAAAAGTGCTCAAGCTAATTTATATTTATATAATCGAATGTACTTTTAATTTGGTATTGACTGCATGGTGTCCTTTTTTATAGGACACTCAAATATATTTTGTCATTGTGACAAGGATAATTTTCTAAAATGAATCATTTTATAGCAATATAACAATTACAGTGTGTACTAAGTATTAGAGTGAAATATAAGGAAATCATATGATAACAGTATTGTAATTAAACATTTACTCACACTCTGTGCACAACAGCATACTGTTTACCTGCCATCCCAAAACAAATACCAATTACAGTCAGATAATCAAATTTTGCAACAATGTGATAAAATATTATTAAAATACAGATTTAAAGGAATGCAATACCATTTTAAAAAAAAAGTTCCTATATTATTTACAACTTCTGAAAAATAATATATTCCACCATCTTATATATGGGATGCTATGCACTAATGGGTTAAAGTTAATTATTCCTGTGGGTGTCCATACTCTGGAATTTAGGTTATCATTTATCACCCATCAAATCATTGGAGTAACATAACCCTGCCTATTAGTGCCTCAACCTAAGAAATGGATTACATTTTAGCCAATGTCAGGAGAGGAAGCCAGAAATGTCATAAAAGACAACTGGATGGCATTGGACAAAAAAAAAATCTGTAATCACTGACGATGGGGCTAAGAAGCCTTGAAACATATGTTTGACAAAAACAACTATAAGAGGTAAGAATGAACAGAAAAAAATGTTTTAATTATTAAACAAACCTATTAATGTTACTTCCTATTGTATTTAAAAAAAAATCTATATTACCATTATCAAAAGAAGTTTTTTTTTTTTTTTCCCCCTTGTGAGTCTTCTGGGTACTAAATATCCTACATAGATTTCTATTTTTCCATAGTTCTTCAATCACTGCATTTAATCCCTCCATTCACCTCTACAAATTTGTTCTTCTGGGCAATCAATTTGACATGTAGCCAATCCAATTTTCTGTATCCGCTAATTTTCATTTCTAAAGATTTTTGATTGATCAATCGCTTTTAAATGTCCATCATATTTGAACTACAGTTTTTGATTAATTTCTTATTATCACATTACTGATAAATAAATTTTCAATAATAATTTTGACTATTCTATGCCACTATGTGAATGTCCAATCGGAGAAAAAGTGGTTGCTAGCATATGTTGGCCAAAGTACTGACACACATTCCTACTAGAACAAATTGCCAGCATATTTAGTCACACTTAAGGGGATTCTATCCCAGGAGTCCACCTACATTATTGTGCAAGTTTGGGTGAGAAAATGGGTGAGTTAATGTATACCAGATTAGTTTAGTGTTCTCTTGTTTGTTAGCAGGTTTTCATGATAATTTGTTACACTATATGAGCAATGACTAATACATATTTTACTTTGTAAATATGGTGATTTTAGGTTGTTTTGAGATCAATTTCTCACTTCATTTTAAGACATTTCTCACTTCTTTTTGGGGTAGAAATCAATATATATATATCTTAATAAATAAGATGGGTTTGCATTCATCTTACCTCATATTTTATTGTTTATTGAAAGACATGTTTGAAAGCATCTTTGCTCCTTCTTTTGTACCAACTGAAGAAAAAGCCAAATATGCTTTCAAATATGTCTTACAATAAACAATGAAATGTGAGGTAAGATGAATGCAAACCCAATTTGTTTATTAAGTATAATCTCATAATGTTACTTCCTATTCATCATCATCATCATCACCTTCACTTCAAGGTTTAGGTGATTTGCCTGTTCCAAATTTACAATGATTTCTTCCATCTCTTCCTAGGTCTTCCTACATATCTTAATCCCTTTGGTTTATAATGATATGCTACCTTGGACAATCTTGTTTCTTCCATTCTCTGAATATGTTCTTCCCAGCCAATGCAGTATTGTTGAATTCTTCCAATTATATTTTCATAAATATATTTCTCTCAGGTAAGTATCACGTACTGTCACAATAAATTGTGTGTTTTTCTGATTTTTATTGTAATTTATGTGACATAGAATCCCTATAATTTTTTAAGTCTATTTTTGTTATTTTTAATTTACCAATACTATATACAAGTTTCATCTATCATGTCTAAAACATTTGTTATCAGCTTTCTTCTGTTTCTGAGAATACGGTTATATTCAGTCTTCAGAGCTCCATTTGTAAAGCAGGTTGCACCACAGGCAGGCTGAGGATGGAGTTTAGGTGGGAGAGGTTATGAATAAACTTCTCTATCCCTTGTAACTAAAAAAAAAAAAAAAATCCTAGTTTTGAAAGTATGGTTGATTGGTTCTTAATAGTTTGGTTTCATGTAATTCCTAATTAAAGTTTGATGTAATCTCAAACCATTCCATATTCCTTTTTCATTTTAATAATGGATTATAAGTATAAAAATAAAACAATTGATAACTTAGTGTCTCTAGCCTAAGACTTGGTTTCCTATCTCTAATTATTTGACTGAAACCTCTCTATAATGAGGTAATTTTTTTTTTCAGTTTGATTCATTTACACTCTGTATAATAAATAAGTTATATTTTATTTTGTTTACAGCTTGTATGTGATAGATCGTCTGTGGAGCTTAATGTTCTATTCATTCCTCGTGTGGATGATTGTGTCCTACTCTCGGACACTGCACGCTATGTGCTGGATACAAGTACTGACTGCATCAAGAGTTTCCCTCTTGTCAAAAATTTTGTTACTCTCACTGAAAAGTAATAAGTATTTTCTAGATCTTGTCTTTCTTGCAAAGAACATTCATTCACTATTATATCAAATAAATAAAATTATATACATATAAATAATCATGACAACTATAGAGATTAACAGATTATAAATGCAAGTTTATCATCAATGCAACAGTCTTATTATATATAGCTTAGATACTGAGCTAATCAATGATATTCAAATTTTCATACTACATAAATGTGAAAAGAATGAACTGGATTAAAATTGAAGGAAGTATGGATACTGTACAATGAATACTGCATATTATCAACCAATGGTGTAGGTAATTGATAGCGTATCTAACTTTAAACTCTTGGCTTAGTTTTCTTTGCCAGGAAATTTGCCAGTACTAACTTATTTTAAACAGGTTTAGTGAACAAGATATCAATCATTATATAAATAAATGAAAAAAAACTCAGGCTTCTGTTGCTAGATTTAATGAAGATCTTCTAAGACAATGGTAATATCATTAACTTATTCATATACATGGTAGAGAACTTTTTAATGGGGTGATGGTGAAATTTCTATTTCCTATATTTTTTTAGCTAGAGACTTGATTTTTTGTACAAACATCCACTGCATGATACATAATGATGTGTTTCATTCTTGTGAGACATTTATTTTATGAATTATTAAATATTATATTTAAAAAAAATTGCATATATTATAATTAAATGGGTCCACAATTTTTTAGTAAAATGTCTGATTTTTTTTACAAGACCCCTAAAATATTTAGAAATACATCATGCATTAGAAATCTTATAATGTGAATACAAAGGGAGAAAAAAAAATTGTACCTCATGCATGGAATTACAAAAAAAAATTAATAATTGCATACATTTTATTTTTTATTTCTTAAAATACTACTTCAATCATGAAACCCATGCACTACTTTGTTACCCATTGTTTTTAGGATTTGCAGTAAAAATTTGAACCTTCTAGGACAAAATTTCTGAATTCCATTCAATTTTGAATGTACAAAAATGCATTGAAAATAAAAGTGTGGAAAAACAAGTTTAAAGATTTGCATACAGGTAGTATTTAACTGGCGCAGTCTTTTAACTCTGACGTAATTTAGGGCACTTAGAGTGCCATAGGCCTCTGAAACTTTGCCAACATATACATTAGAGTACAGGCTATTAGTACAAAAAAAAATGCAATTTCGATCTCGAATGGTCAATTTTTCACCCATCACTTCCCTTAAATTGGAAAGTTAACTTTAAGTTAAGGTAATTGATTTATAGGTGCTTGTGCTTACTTACAGCATTAAGAAATTAATTTATAAAGGTAAAGGTTATTAGATAACCAGTCATCCATTTCACAATTCTGGAGTCAGCTGTTGCTATCATTCAAACATATGTATTTGCAGTTCTTAGAACTTTATATTCTAGTGAAGTAAATTAATAAATGACAAGACATAGAAATCACCACTTCTTACGTACAAAAAAGTTATCAAAAACAGTTTTTAATCAAAATAAATTAAATAAACTACACACTGTGAAACAAATAAATTCATTATAGAACTTTTATAGGAAGAAATCACTATGAGGTTTAATTTAAGATTAAATTCAATATTTCATACTACTCCTCAAATCCAGTCTTCTAAGTAGACCACAGTTTCAAATCCTTGACAGCTTCATCTTCAGTACCTTCTCTTTGACTGATATGTCAATCAGTAGAACTACTTCTATTTTTTATATTTGAAGAGAACTACTTCTTCTTTCCTCTATTGGTGGACCGATAAACCTCCAGATCCAATCAGAATCCCTGGGAATTTTGAATTTATAAGTTTTTCTTCTTGTTTTTTTTAATGTACTTATGAACTTCGAAATTCCCGCAGATTCTAATTGGATCTGGAGGTTTATTGGTTCACCAACAGAGGGATGAAGAAGTAGTTCTTCTGATCGATATAACATCAGTCAAAGATTGGGTACTGAAAATGAATCTGTCAAGGATTTGCTGCAGTCTACATGGAAGACTGGATATGAGGTGAGGTACGAAACATTACATTTAATCTTAAATAAATAAATACTAGTATTTCTACCTTGCTAGTTTAGGCAGTACCACACCTGCTTCCTGACTAGCAATTCCAGATTCAATATCCGGTGGTGTTTGAAATTTTAATTGTTGATTGGTTGGTGTTTATTATGCTGCATCTAATACTGGAGTCATTAGCAGTCTTGCTCTCCAGTACTTTGAAGTTTTAGAAATTTCTTGATTGATGCCTGTACAGTTTATCATCTATTCCTCTGGGTGGTTACGTAGAATGCATCATGGGGTAGACAATACATTGATCTTGTGAAGGTGTTTTGCAAGGCAGTCATGACCCATAGTTAACATTTAAAGGATAATGATGGAATTATTATCCCAAATTGTGGTGACATTTTGATGATGGATTTAGGTGGGTTTAGGTTTGGATCAAGGATTAATTTTGGTATATTGCAGTAGTGCTATTAATTCTGTTTTCAGGGGTTGAGGAGAGTATACAGGAGATGTTTCATATTAAAAATCTTGTAGATAGAAGATACAATTCAAATTTATTCCAAATTTGAACACCCAATGAGACTAAGTAAATTTTAGTGGTAATATTCATCACCATATATGTAAATAAATTCTTCTTATTAAATATTGTTGATTATTTTTGTTTAAATATAAAATGTTCACTTTTCTCAATCCTTAAATTGGAGATTATTAAATTTTATTTAATGAGCTATTTTTGCTTTCACTCAGAATAGAAGTCGACACCAGAATTAATAAATTTAACATGTTACAATATAAAGTTCATTACTATGTCATATGACATTATTCTTAATTTATATTTATTAATGATTCTATTTAATATAAGGTTAAATTCGATTGTTCATATAAGAAAGATAAATGCTTTTAATTCCAATCAGAATTTAGTTTACTTTTATTTATGCCAATATAAAATTATTTAGATTTTACTATTAAAGTTTAATAGAAATATTTCTCATCCAACCTCATGGGCTAGTGGTCAGCATTTCTAACTACTGTTCATGAGGTCCTGGGTTCGATTCCTGGTCAAACCATAGGCATTTTTCCTTAAAAGGGTTGTCCTGTGGTTGTCCATGGTCTGAAATTTAGGTTAAGTTTAGGTTAAGAACTCTCCTGGCACTTCATTATCATTTATCACCCATCATATCATTGGGGTAATGTAACTCTGTCTTCCAGGAGCCCCAACTTAAGAAGTGGGTTACAATTATGCCAATTCCAGGAGAGAACACCAGAAATGTCAAAATGACAACCTGGGGCATTGAATGAAAGAAAAATTAGAAGTATGACAACAATGGGTTTAGGCAATTTTTATAAGCATGATTGAAGAAACCTTTATCTAGTAAAAAAATATTATTTTTATGATGAGATTTTTATTTGACAATAACTAACAATTAAATATTTAGGTTTTTATTTAAAAGTTAAAATTTGTGTATAAAAATAATTTTAAAATACAACATTATTTATAAACTTTATTTTTATTATTTAGGCAATATTAATATCCTGCTTTAAGGACAAATGTCGCATATAGGGCAGGTATACTCCCTTTACAGCTGAAAGGCAGATAAATTTGACACATTGCAGGTAGTAAATTTTATTCCTGCAAAAAATAGGGTATTAAAGCATTTAAATTCTGTCTACCGAGTAGTGATGGGCATTTAAAAATCCCATATGTTAAAGTTAATCTGCTCTCTTCTGTGGAAGTTCTGGTATGATGTTGTTGTTGTGAAGGAGGCATTCCTATTTCTTGTCTGTTGTGGATGATTGAAGTCTGTTGTGATTAATGTCCTTGGTTTTTGATATTATGTGCCATTTAGCTAAAATATAAGATATAGGTTTGGATGTTGGTGATTGTGTTATCAGGGAACCTTTCTTTGCAAGATCAGCTGTTCCATTGTTTTAGATTCCATAATGTGATGGAATCCATTGTAGGATGACCTCTTTGCCACAGTTATGAAGTTGAAGTACTTCAGATTTAAATTGAAAATTAAAAAAATTAGGGCTAGAAGGACTAATGGTGCACAATTTTTATTTGGGAGAATGTGCACTAGATGCTCGGATTGGATTCAAATCCCCTCCACATAACATATGTTGAAAATTAATGTGGTACTGTTGAAAGCAATTTGTCCATCGGATGGGAATGTTGATTGGTTGGTATCTAATATCAAGCACTTTACAATGACATAATTCACTTTCTTGCACTCCAGTATTTAGCAGGAAGGCTGATAACTTCTACAAAAGCTGGAAAATGGATGAGAATGTTAAGGTTGGTAATTCTCTTGGAGCTTTTGACAGGAGTAGGCTACATGCTGGCACTCACATTCATCTTCTCTTCATTGTCCCCTCATACCAACACACTTAAACTAAACATAAATAATTAAAAACATACATTCATCTAACACACTTTTTAATACACATAGTAAAAGTACATCTTCTTCCTTCCAAGTATTAGGCCAAGGCCTGTAACGATCCTATAGAAAATTTTCCCTCCGGGAAATTCTCGTATAAGACTTGAAAGCATAATAATAGTCCCTTCGATTGGTTGCTGGCCAAAGGAAGGCAAGACCAGTGATGGGGCTGCCATCTTATAGCCTCTGGTCAGGCTTTTCTGGAGAAGAAAAGAAAATAAAGGAAAGAAGAAATGGAAGAAAGGAAAGACTCCCTAGCCCTCGGATGCCCTAATAGTGTCGGGGTCGAAAAAAAACAAGAGTTAACCAAGAGAGGTTAGATAGTAAAGTTAAAAGAGTGCAAAACACAAGTAAGTGGAAGAAATGTTTTGCTCAGCTTGGGCACAGTACATATCACCTACAAAAAGTGGTGCATAAGTTGAAAATAGTTCAAATTAATGCTACCTGCTAGTGTGGAACTCGAAGCACAAAAAGTTCAACTGGTAGTAGTGGAATACACACATATGTATGCTGCAATAGATAATTATCAGATAAAACAATTTTTATTACATTTTTACCAATGTATTTAATACTCCTTCAGTAAGATGGTGTTATGTGAAAGTTCAGATGAAATAGCAGTTTTCACTTATCTTGGTATGTCGAATTGTCTATCTACTGGCTCAGGTGGGTATGGGTTCTATACCCAGCAGGGTTGAAAATTTTAATTGTAAAATGAATTAAATTAAGTTAATTGTAAAAATTTCAATCTCAGGGCCAGGAACGGTGGTGATGTATAATTTTGAATTGCTAGACTATGCACCAGATTCTTGCAATAAATTCTTCTTTTTCCATCTATTCTCCATTCCAAGATCTTCTTAAGGATTCTATCAGATGGCATCCTCTTGAGATGTCCACACCATCTTAATCATCTTTTCTTCAATTGTCTGTAACACATTTATTTCAACTTTCATAATTTTCCTAATTTCAACATTTCTAATTTATTTTTTAATCTGGACTACTGCAAATATTTTCTACAGTAATTCATCTCTGTTGCTAATAACTTGTTAGTTTGGCACTTTTTAATTACTCTTGTTCCCAATCCATATAATACTCTCTACAGAAGTCTTATACTTGTAAATCAATTTCTTTGTTCCGTAAATGATGAATTTTAAAAGTAAAAATCCTTTTGAAAAATTGAGATGGGCACACTATTGGGTACCTGTACTCACAAATAAGATAAATGAGAACATAAATACTAAAACTCAAATTAAATGGTCTAGAACTAATTAAGATATTTGAGCCAAGTAACACCAACTTGAGATTCAATCATTTATAAAATTTACATTAACATAGATAAATCTTGAAACTTTTTGTAAGTTAATATATTATTTTTTAACATTAGATGGCAGTACCTCATTGGTGTATATATATATATATATATATATATATATGTATGTATCATCATCACCATCCATGCAAGTATTAGGCCATGTGGCCTGTTATGGTCTCAAAGAGTAATTTTCCATCCAACACTTTTTTGGATGTCCCAGCGATCTTTTGCCTTGGGGCAGTAATGAAGCATGGCTTTTGGAATTCTATGAGATGGCATTCATTGAAGGTGGGCTTTCCAGTTGTTCTGATAGTTTTTGTATATGATGGAGAATGGGTTCTACATCCAACTCTTCCATAATTCCTCCCCAATTTATTTTAATGGTCCCACTTTTGTATAGCTTGCTGTATGGTGCACAAATCACATCTCATTTGCTGTTATTTGGCTTTCATCTCTTCTTTGCATTGTCCATGCTTCACTACCATATCGTAATACTGGTCTTGCAAGAACCTTATAAAGCCATAATATTGTACTAAAGATGGTTTCATTATACTGTTAATTATTCCTGTTGTTTTTTGTGAAATTTGTGATTTTCTTTGATATATCAGCTTCATCTTGAAATGTTAAATTATAATCAAAATAATTAAATTCATTTACTCGTTCTAAAATTTCATTGTCTAAAACAATTTTACTAGGTATAGGGTATTTCCCACAAAAGGTGATCACTTTAGTTCTCTTTGTATTGATTTCCATATTGTACCTTTTTGCAATTACAATTAAAATTGTGTATAGAATACTGTAAATCTGTTTCTGTATATATATATATATATATATATATATATATATATATGCATAAAAGAGAGAGAGAAAAAAAAGGAAAAGAATATAACCAAAATTAAATTTCAGATGAGGCATCTGATAAAGGAAACATTAATAAAATTCATGATAAAACTCCATTAAGGTATTAGTCATAAAATTAAAATTATAGTATAAAATTGTAAAATTGTTCATATTTGAAGAGAAAAATTATATGCTCAGACTGGACTTGAACCCGGGATCTTTGGTTTTCTAGACCAAGTGCTCTATTGACTGAGCTACCAGAGCAAGTACCGATCTAAATGGAAATCTTTCTCTATATACGTTGTAATTCCCATGCACTAAATGCTATGAAGCCTTTGCTTCTCTCTTTGCAAATGGAGGTTTCTTTATTAAGAAGACATATTTGGGAATTATACATTACATTATAAATGCCAGTATGGTTTCTTTCAATGTTTTTATTATTCATTTCATACATTTTAATGATGGATAAATCATATTTGAAGAGAAAAATTATATGATTCAGACCCAGTCTGAGCGTATAATTTTTCTCTTCAAATATGATTTATCCATCATTGAGATATATGAAATGAATAATAAAACATTATAAAATTGTTACCTAATAGGTCCGTATCCTCAACTTGAATTTAGGGTCAGCAGATAAAGATAAATCTCCTGCTCCTTCTGCTGAGGATGGGACTAGTCCTGAAAGTGCTACAGGCAATCATTTACAAAGTTGAGGAAATGTTATGTTATGTAACAGTTTTATAATTATTAATGAGTTGGTTATTTTGACTCGCCTCTTATTTTAAGAAATATGAGATGAGTCAAAATAAACCAACTGATCAATAATTAAAAGAAACCTCAGTGTTATTTCCTGCATATGTTAAACAATTATATAATTTGATATTACAATTTTAATTTTTCAGATAAAGGAATAAATTCTAATTGAAATAATATATATAAGCTACATAATTATATGTTTAGGCTTAAAACCTTCACTTTCTTGTCATATAGTATAAAATATATTTGAATGACAGTTTGTTTATATAGTATTTTTGAAGAAGTTCAGTGAAGACCCTTAGCAATATCATTCTAAATACCATACTGATAAATATATTATACTATTTCATGATCATAAAATCATAAATAAATGACAAAATTGTCATGTTAATGTTACATGATCAAATGTATTATGGTACATGTCATGTTAAAAAAATAATTTCTAGATTTATGTAGTCTATTTTTTATGCAGCAATATTCCTTGATATTGTATGTATGTTGTTATGTTAGATGATTTTTATCAGATTTAATGAACATGATATTATTCATGTAAATTATTTACTTATGGCAAAAAATGCATTTAATTTTTATGAATTTTTGGCATTGCGCAGCTTTTCATTTTTTTTTTAACATATGGTATAAAATATCTCTAAGTAGTATATTTTTATTATATATAAAACTTTCCTCATTAGAGGATTGCAGCAAAGGACAAAGTGATACAGACAATTTTTTGAAATTGATGAAATACATTTCATAAAAGATTTCAAATTGTAATTGAAGTATATTCTATAAAATATATATTTTTATAAATATAGTTTTTTAAAATTGAAATTTATCCTATAATGGCAGTGATGGTTATTTTAGAAAGATACATTCTGTCCAAATCTAAGAAATTCCAAAATTTAGCTAAGAATCCTGGTATAGTACTTCTTACTCTGATCATCAATCTGTCAGATTGTCATTTATCTTTGTAATAGTCAACTGTTGGCTCATATGTGGCTTTCTTTTCAGAATCAACTTTAAAGAGAAGGTAAGAAAATAATTTAGGATGAATGTCATATGAGTGGTATAATTGCTATTTCTGTAGGTGCTATTTTTGCAAAAACAAATGGAAATGCATATTGCGCGATAGATTTTAAAAAAGTAGTATTTATGGATAGTATTTTGATGATGCAGAGTACACATTATGTTGAAAATTACTAACTGTTTCCAGACGAGACATCTCTTAGCCAAAAGTTAATGTAAATTGAGAGAAAAAATTGCATATTCCTTAAGTTCGAATTTGAACCATGATCTGTAACTTTATATGCAAACAATCTACCATTGAGCTACTTAAACATTTTTAGTGGAGTTTTTCAGAGATCATTGGTTGAAACTCCAGCTCAAGTGAAATTTTTTCTTCATAGTTATGTTAACAATCGGCAGTAGTGAACTAGATGTTATGTTCCTTGCCTCTGGTTTCAAGTGTGGCAGGTTCAAACCCAGCAAGATAAATGGATATTTTAGAATGGAAAAATTCAAGGAACAAGTTCTCTGTGAGGGACTATAAGCTGTGGGTCCGAAGTCTGAAGTTTTTCAGGCTTGTAAAAAAGAACCTTAAACCTGAATAGAGAGGCCTCCAAGCAAAAATTTACCGACCTTCAATTTCCTAGTAATATCTTAGTTGCCTACTAGATTACTCATTGGTTTTAATTATAAAAATGTCTTGTACCTTATAAAACAGTTGTCCTCAACTATAATAACTTCTGTTATAAACTTCTCACACTATTAAAATTCAAGGCCTTTCAAAGACATGCTTCATCCTCAGGAATTCTCATGGTAGGCTACTGAAATTATTTGTATATTTCATACAGAGGGCTTTGATTGTTGGGTGTGTTCTCATTTATATGGTTGTTGGGTGTGTTCTAATTTATACAACCAAAGCCCTCTGTATGAAATATTACAAATAATTTCAGTATCATAAGAATTCCTGAGGATGAAGCATGTCTTTGAAAGGCCTTGAATTTTAATATTGTGATAAGTTTATAACAGAAGTTATTATATTTGAGGATGACTATTTTATAAGGTACAAACAAATTTTTAAATTGAAATAATTTTAACCTCAATGGTGTTCAAACATGATTATTAAAAGTGTACATTACTCATTGTGTCAGTATGTTGACTGCATAACATTC
Organism: Diploptera punctata; assembly: GCA_030220185.1. Taxonomy (NCBI): domain Eukaryota; kingdom Metazoa; phylum Arthropoda; class Insecta; order Blattodea; family Blaberidae; genus Diploptera; species Diploptera punctata. The sequence goes on from JASPKZ010001503.1 coordinate 42,174, forward strand.
ATGACATCTGTAGGGAAGTAAGCATAACTAATTTAATTTGGTGTAGTAACTCCTAACAAATGTGGGGCTAAGGTCCAAACATAGGACTCTTATGCCATTGTACAGATAGTTAACATAATTTTTTTTGGAATCATTCAATATAAAATATGTATAAAATTATTTAAAAATTAAAATTAGAACACTTAGTTTTACTAACAGTTATTTTTGTGGGGGAGTAAAAAGACATTTCTGCCCACAGATAAAATATATTTTTATTGAACTTTTATAGGAAAAATCACAATGAGATTTAATTTAAATTATATTTTTATTGTTACTTACTTAAGAATATATCATGTAAATATAATATTCTTATGCTAAGAAGCAAATATAGGACAATATCTAAATAATTGGTACCGTACAAAAGGAAACATTTCAGTGATTGCAATACAGATTTTTTTAACAAATAAAAATGTAATATGAAAGACTTCCAATTCTGATTGGCAACAATGAAAATATGTAATGAATATTTGCATTCACTGAACATTTTGCAGAATGCTGGGATAATGTGCTATTAATGTAGTGGCTTTCAGGTCAGCCAACTTAATGCCATGCAATTTTTTGTACCAATCAGTTAAAATTGCTCTGTACTATAATTCAATGAGAAAGGATTTTCATTAATAAATGAGACTTTTTGTTATGAAAAATGTAATTGTAACTTAGTTTTAACACATTTTTTATAAATATTTCACTTTTTTATGCAATAAAATTGTATAAAATTCATTGGTTGTACCATGTCATGTTGGCGTTATATATTTCTCACTCCTCTTCCACATGTCATGCTTCTAAGCTTATGTTGTGGTTAGAGGTTTAAATTTTTATTTCAGGTGAACTCCTACACCTAGTAAATCGATTTTGTTGCTTAACGAACTCAACCTTACTTTTTTAAATTGATTTTTTTGATGCTGAGTTTGGTTTTAATGAAACAAAAATTGCAGTCGCTTACAGCATTAACGGACCGACACACACACACACACACACACACACACACACACACACACATGTATGATTAATATAAATTTTGGTCATGGTTATTTTTGATATCTACTAGATTGGGTCATTGAAGGTCTGCTGTCAATTTTTTAAAAATCTTTTTCATAAAAAATCATGGCAAATGACACTATAGGGTAAATATCAATAGAATAATATATGAATCAGAAAATTTACACCTCACCTCATAAAATATATTCTTCTCACTTGGACATGTTTGGGAGGTTATTATTTGTATACTCAGCTAAATTCCAAAATTTAGTTAAAATGGTGATGATCTCCAATATGTGAGAGAATCGTATTTTTTTGTGTGATAGAGCATTTTGTCATACTTACAGCAATGGTGACCATGATTCAAAGTTCAACTTCCTACATTTCGGGGTTGCCAACCTAAATAACTATATTGTAATATTACATATTACAAACCACATGCGGGAAGTAAAAACCACTGCCCTTTATGTATACTGCATACAATGTATATAAACAAAACATATCCAAAAGATAGTGTTTAATATACATTATACGAAACAAATCACTGCATTTTAAATGAACTGAACTTTATTTGAAACAATATAAATCAATAAATATGTGCCTGCCACCATTTTATGACTAGATTGGTGTCACGGTCTGCTGTAATCCCAACTAATAATCATTGTCCATACTGTTATCGTTAGTTTGTTATAATGAACGCAAATGTTTCCAACAAAGATGTTATTATTTTTACTATTATTTATTATTTTGAAAACACCATCATACAAAAAATAATGTATAACGCATGTTTGTGAATTGTTTTTACAGAATCACATTTCCTCGCTACTATAAAAACCACTTCTCAACCTCACACTGTAATATACTGTTAAGTATGATTTTTACATATTCCATAAATACTACAAATTTTAAAGATAATCACATATTTTACATACTAGACTTTTGTATGTTAAATGCCTCCAGGTTATAAATGTTACAATTTTAAGATATAGCCTATAATTGCAAATTGGCCGCGATAGTCTAATGGTTGGGTTCCTTGCTTCTAGTCCCGAGGGTAGTGGGTTCAATCCCGTGGGGAATCGATGGATTTTTAGGATGGAAAAATCCAAGAGATAAATACTCCGGGAGGAATTTTAAGCCGTGGGCCCGAGTTTGAAGATTTTCGCGTTCGTAAAAGAACTTCAGCCTAAATTAGTGTCCATGAGCAAAATTTAACTGGTCTTACTTGCGTAATACTTTAGTTGCCTATTAAATGTCTCATTGAGTCGATGTACTAACCACATGTCACTCATTGACATCTGTAGGGAAATAAGCTTAACTAAATGTGGTTGGTCAAGAAACTCCCGCTAGGGGAGGTCCCATGTCTCCACGAGGGATGCATGAGGTTACTACTACTTCTATACAATATATTGTAAGTTGAAATCTGTCAGGACTTGAATGCGTACGTTTTGTCGTGAATATGTCTTTAAGTTTGGGTCCATAGTGGGAGGTAATTCAGAAAACTGATGATAACAAAATCAAGGGATACAGTTTGGTGTTGCAACTACGTATCTATCATCTACATCCGAAATTTAATTACACCACTCGATAGATAAAGGGTCAAGGAATTTGTTACGTTGAGTGTGGACTGTGACGCATCGCGCCCGGCGGAGGGGGAAGCGGCGACATTTTGAGGTCGTTTCGCTAAGTCACATAATTTTTGTTTAGTACTGTATAAATTTTGACTCGGAGAAGTTACGACGTTCGTTTGAGTTTCAATCGTCAGCTCTCGTCAAGATCTATCGATTGCGTATATAAAACATTAGTCCGAAACAGTTATAGTGAATATATATATGGTGGTAAAGTAAACAATTAATATCAATAATGCAATGTCTGCCTTTACTCGTCAAAAAGCCAAATCAAAATATAGAGATCGTATACGGTTGAAAAGGGCTTCTCAATAGCAATACCAGCGGTACCCATGAAACACCATATGATAGAGTGAAGCGTGTGCCGGGAACGTAAAAGAATGAAGGCCATCCGAGCGGTTTCAACGATGGCGCCAGTATATCTGCAGCTGGGGCGGCCAACATACATATATTACCCTCAAAGGAAATATTATTCCGTTACGTACAAGAATTCACGATAAATATACGGCCACACAGCCACACCCCGAATTTTTCCAGCTTCACGATGGCCCAACATGCTGACCACATGTTACTCCTATACTGGTAATGATCGTCCATCTCTATGATTAACACATGCGAATGTGGAGGGCCGCCGCCTGGCTCATAGGCCAAAGGCCTTCCAGCTATCGCTATGTAATTTATACTACATGTATGCAATTTGTGTGAACTTATTTTTCTCTTTTCCTTTTAAGTTACCTATAAGCATATAAAAACATATTTAACGTTTTTCTATGTACTTTTTATATTACAAATTTGTGTACATATTTTGAGGTTTTTGTTAGGTATTTATGTACATATTTCATAGGTCAATAAAACAAAAACTCCAAGCGCGACAGGCCTAGAAGGCCCTTGGCCTATCAGCCGGCTACTGGCTTCACATCCACATGTGTTAATCACAGAGGTAGACGATCATTTAGCCAGTGTAGGGTGACATTTAGTCAGCATGTCGGGTCCCCAGCCGTTATAGCTGGTATTCTCAACCTGGAGTCGCTACTTATTGTAGCACCCAAAATGCTCACGATGCTGGTGGGCTCCGGTCTCATATTGACCGAATTTCCATGAGAAAATTTCTTTCCCATGGGGACTCGAACCAGCGCAAGTCCCGTAGCTCAGCGCCAAGGCTTCTTTGCCTTAACCATTCGACTACGGCGCGGGACTCATAGGTTAATAGTACATAAAAATCTGGACTATAGTTATAATATAGGGCCTATATACAGCACTCCCTACTGACGTCCAGAGAAAGAAAATCTCTGCGCGGCGATAACAGTCTAGCGCGGAATGGGATTGTTGAGTTTATGAACAAATGGATTCTTCGAATACCATTGGCTAGTGTTGTACCGTTGTACTACCCGTAAAAGAAAATAGATCTTGTTATCGTGATCTATAACACAAGTCTATTGGACATATCAATTGTTTTAATCTGATAATAAAATTAGTGATTAGTATTAAATGTTATATTAGTTTTAATTCTGCTTTATTTAATTATTGTCTTATTTCTCAGCATGCGTCATTACAATAGTAATATTACATGCATCACATAACCTATTTACATAGTGGATAGGCTTAAGTAGTTTTAGTATAGTGTTACAGGATCCATACTTTTCACATGATTTTGATGTTGTTCATTTGTCCTTCAAATCTTATTATACGTTACAATATTGTCTTTAACTAGTTCTTAAAATGTCTTAAGGTGACACGTAGGCAGAAAATCTTTAAAAAATCTGAGTTTTTGATTTCATCTTTTAGTAGTTTCGGCATTCAACCATAATTCCTCTAAGTTTCATAACCCAATTCAAATTGCTAATGCTTTAAAAAAATGTATAAGGTGCTGCCATCTGCCACGCACACCTTCTTTCCCTGCTTGCTGTCATCTTTGATTCTGTGTTCCATTTTACTGCTCATTTTGCAGGCATGTAAGGCACTATTTTGTAATTTATGAACAGGCAGACATCTAAGACACATAAGACTTTATGCAGAAGGCTGTTGTTTATTCTTTATGGTAGCATATGATTAGTACATATTTATTTTGTTGTTAGTATGAGCTTTTGCTATTTTGAAACTCTGTGAAGTATATTTTTGATTCTCTATTACTTTGTAAATATTTATATTAATAATGAGAAGGTCTGAAAGAATATTCAGAAAAATTAAAAAAAGTCACAAATTCCGAATACAAAGCTTAACGAGTACAGGAGAGGTTAGAGTTGGTCAGTTACAGACACCACCAAGTGTTTCTGTTACGCCTACACTAGGGCCTAACTGCCATAATAATAAAATTCTATTAAAAACAGATGAAGCATATACACAAGATAACATTTATTATACCAAAAAATAGGGAATAAATAATCACCCTTTAAATGCGGATTGAAGTCTCAATCAAAATATACACAAGTATTTTATAGATAAAAAACTAAGGTAAAATTATAATAAAATGACTATTTCACATCAATATATTTTTCAATCTATGAGGACACACTTACGAAATCTTATATAATATCAAAAACAACTTTGTTAGTTTCAACCTAATGGGACACTCTTACGAAAACTTATATAACCCAAACACATTAGGATAAGTAGTTAAAAACATCTTATATAACATGGCCATGAGGGAACTAGGAATATTACAAAAGATTGGGCAAGAAAATAGGGGCTTCCATTAGTTTTAGGGAATGGTGAAAGGTAGAGAACGAGAATATAAAAAGCAGGGGTTTTGAGTAGAAGAGGAGAACGGTGGAGGGGACCGAAGGGTTCGGTCCCCCTGGGGGACAGGAGTGCAGCCTCTACATGGGTAATATGAATATTTTATCTTTTTATTATCATTCTTTTAATGGTCATTTTTACATACATTAATTTAATTAAAGGACCAAATGGTCCAAAGAACTTAGAATAATGACCAAAGTTGATTCTTTTAAATGATTGTTTTCTCTCTCTGAATTTTATCATGTTTTAGTATTTTGACGCTTGACAATATGGCGATTTTAGCTGATTTTAACAAGTTGTTTTATATGTTGTTGATATAATATTTTTCAAATAAATATGTCATTTTATTGTTTACTGGTGTTTTAACATGTTTAAATGTGGAATTCATCCCCCAAAACCAAGGCCAACCGCTCGGGCCAAAGACCACTTAAACTATAGAGATCTTATACGCTACATTAAAGCGGGGCTTAACTGTCCCCGCGTAACAGCTTCTAACAGTAAAATTGGTTGAGGTATAAATGTACAAAGTAGTGCTGATAAAATAAACAGTGAATATAGAATTACAGATTTGACATTACTGTCTGAGGCAGTAACTTGTGCTTGTCAGTGCTCATTTGTATTGACCATATTCAAAAGTGAATGTGTGGAAGACTGCGAGAGACGAATAGAACAAAATAAGGGCAAAGTTCTAAAAGATAGAAAGCCAATTGGGGGAAAGAACAGACTGACCAAGAAAAGAATTGATAGTTACCAGAATTACTATGGCAACGCTATTAGATGCAATGTGAGAATCCTTCAGTCTATGAAACAAGCTGTGTGGGCCACTTGGTTTTCATTACTTATCAACACGCAATTACAAACCTCAACATGGCATTTACTCTGAAAACATGGTGTGTAAGTATAAAATAAAACAAAAAACTGGAGAAAAATATATCCACAAGAATAGCCTTCCAGAAGAAGTAATGCTGACAATCAAACCAATTTAATAAGCACTTGGTGATTCAGAACTGCTGAGAAAATGCCTACATGGTAAAACTCAGAATCCAAACGAGTGTTTCAATTCTCTCGTTTGGAAGAGATGCCCAAAGACAACATTTGTGTCTAATCTAGTTGTTAGTTTAGCAAATTTTGTTGCTGCAGCAGTATTTAATGATGGAAATATATCAAGACTTGAGAAACTAAGATTCACTCCAGGAGTGTTTGTGAGACAGACAGTGCATCACCTTCGCTGAAGTTAGGAATGAAGAAATAGCCCAGCAGGTCAGACTGTGGAACAGAGGGTAGAAAAGGGCTGCAGAAGACCAGGAAGAGTATGAAGACTACAGTTAGGGGGTATTTTAAGTACGTTGTGCCCACAAAACAAATTTAATTTTCTTATCTCGTTTTCTCAGTTCATCAATTTTCAGATTTTATGTACATTTTTCTCAGAAATAGTACAAATATCTCAATGAAATTTAGTACACAGTTTTATGCTACTGTGATGATTATTTTGGTGAAGGGATGTTCTTCTAAAGCCATTTTTTTTTTGATTTTGTCCTGTGAAAAGTACTATATTTTGAAGCAAAAATATTAGTTTGCATTAAAATTCATTTAAAAATCAATGAAGAAAGATACAAAAAATCTGTTGCAGCAAATTGAATTGTTATTCATATGATATGTAAATCTTCATGCATTTTCTTCAAAGGAAATACTGGAAAAGAAGTACATAATCATCACAATGTATTAAAAAAAATAATGTGCCAAAGTAATTGTAACAAAGCACAGTATTATAAGATGCAACATTTCATTTCTCTATGACAAAAAGTGTAGATATGACAGGTCATTAATGATATAAGCGCATATTTGCTACGTATCACCTTAAATGTTTCTGTATAAGGTTTTTCTGTTTCACTGGCCATGTTCCTACTTTTTTCGGCGAAATCTTCCTTCAACGAGTTTCTAGCGTGTTGTGCTGCGTTTCACAATCGTAAGGGAAATGGTCCACGCTCTGCATTGCTTTCCTACAAGGGCATGTTGAGTCATTTAAGATTCCTATTCTCTGTTGATGTGATTTGTTTTGCCATGTCCTGTTACCATTTCAGAAAACTTTGGTGTTATGTTGCATTTAAGTTTTGATCTGTTTCTAACAGAGGGGAAGATCTTCTTGCAGGTGATTCATTTAGCTGTGTTTATTCCATTCGTTCTGCCATTAAGTAGTCTCTTCTTTTTTATCTGGGTAATAAATGAGGATTTAGATTTTTTTTGTATACTCGAGGGTGCTCTGGTTCCTGTCGCAACTTCCTTCGCCATTTCATTGCCGTGGTTTCCGATATGGGCTTTCATCCAATCAGATGTACTATCCAATTTTGTTCCCGGAGTTTTCCTATTGTTTGTCTTATTAATTATCCTTATTATTTTATTGAAGTGTACAATAAAACCTAGACTCGCGTGGCGTTCGACTGTCTCGTGTCTTCCCGCATTCCGTTTTGGGACTTTCTTTCTCTGGAACAACTGTACGCGCCTCTCTGCTTAATGTTGCTTGCGTTGTAGTAGGCTACGTACATTAAGCCCACTTCTGCTGGCTGAATTCACTTATTTGCTCACATTAACAATTGTTTGTATGTATTAGTGTTTTGTCCAAATGAATGAGCTGGAAGAGTGAGAACCTAACATAATTTTTATTTAATAGTTATATTACGATGCGAGATTGGGAAGTGGTTTTTACAGAGAAGCGAGGAAATCTTTAAAAACCGAGCGATATAGCGAGATTCTGTAAAACACTTCATAAACGTGCGCTGTACATTTTTTTTTGCGCGATGGTGTTTTCAAAATAATGAACAATAGTATAATGATAACATCTTTGTTGAAATATTTGCGTCTATTATAATCAATTGACTAACGTTAACAGTGTGGGAAATGTTTATTAGTTGAAACTACAGCAGACCGTGACACCAATCAGTCATAAAATGGTGGCAAGTACGTTGTTTATTGTTTTATATTGTTTCAAATAAAGTTCAGTTCATTTAAAATGCAGTAATGTAGTGATTTTTGTTTCGTATAATGTATATTAAACACTATCTTTTGGATATATTGTTTGTACATACATTGTACGTAATATACATAAAGGGCAGTGGTTTTACTTCCCGCACGTAGTTTGTAATATGTAATATTGGCAGTATAGTTATTTAGGTTGGCAACCCCGAAATGTAGGAAGTTGAAGTTTAAATAATGGGTCGCCATTGCTGTTAAGTACGACATATCGCGCAAAAAATGCTTTTATCGTCATTAACGTTTGAAAAATTCGAATTAAAGAACGAAAAGCCTATTCCTGAACGAACTGTTAATTAGTTTCCCGAATTTCAAAATCCATGCTATGTCACACATATTTATTGATAAACACTAAGAAATTAAAATACAATTTTATTTTAGTTTTGCAATTGATTAGACGGTTGTTGCTCATACTTCATGGTTCATTTACTGCCACGTCTACAGTCTTAATTGCTTCATGCAGAAATTAAATAGATGTATTTAATTGACAATGGATGTAACAAAAAACATTCCAGTATCAATCAATGATTCAATACATACAGTATATATACAATAATAATTTACATTATTTATTCATTCATTATAATTATGTTCAAGATTATAGGGACACATCTGGAATTGATGACGCCATTTCTATACAATTTTAGTATTTATAAGTCGTTGCAAATACAGGGCTATTCGTAAAGAAGGAATAGATTTCAAACATTTATTTCATCCAAACTACAAAAAATAGAAACACAATTCCAACGTTCCTGCACGTCTACAGTCTTAATTGCTTCATGCAGAAATTAAAATAGTTATTTAATTAACAATGGATGTAACAAAAACATTCCAGTATCAATCAATGATTCAATACATACAGTATATATACAATAATAATTTACATTATTTATTCATTCATTATAATTATGTTCAAGATTATAGGGACACATCTGGAATTGATGACGCCATTTCTATACAATTTTAGGATTTATAAGTCGTTGCAAATTACAGGGCTATTCGTAAAGAAGGAATAGATTTCAAACATTTATTTCATCCAAACTACAAAAATAGAAACACAATTCCAACGTTCCTGGAAAGAGAACATTTTAAAGTTCCGATCACGGCCCCCGCATTTTCTCTAATCGCGTCGGATGTTACTTGAATAACACAATTCCAGGGACGTTGGGAATGGAAGATTGCAGCAGCAATCAAATTCATCGCCGATGGTTCTCCCAGGTTCACCAGACCTAACCCCATGTGATTTTTATCTGTGGTTTTTAAGTAAGCGGACCGTTTGTTTTTATTCCCCTATGCCTGACCAATCTTGAAAATCTGGCGACCATCGAATTATTGAAGCTGTGATTTCGATAACTAGGACACCAGCTGATCGGGTGTGTGGCAAGAAATTAGCCACATTTTTGAGTCTTATCGTTGTAACACATGGTGCTAATATTTGAATGCAAAAAAAATAGTGAAATCTCAAACTTTTCTCTTTCAGGGAACGGTAGGAATTGTGTTTCGATTTTTTGTAATTTGGAAGAAATAAATGTTTGAAGTCTGTTACTTCTCTTCTGAATTAGCCCTTGTATTTATCATAATAAATCAACCTGGGCGTAGTTTATTTTCACAAAAACTAGAAAACCGCTCAACCGTAACTTCATGAAAATTTGTACAAAACAGGTTTTCAAGTAAGGCGAGTGTTGATTACTCTATAATGATTAGGGTAACAGTAAAATTTTATTAAAATTATGGCAGTGCCTTCCTTAACATATGCAAGTGTGAATTTGGAATCTTAACCGTTCAGGGACAGAAAGAAAAATAGAAACTGCAGAAATTAAGTTCTTACGTTCAGTAACACGTGTGACAATTTTGGGACAGAAAAATAAATGAAGATATTAGAAAAGACTTAAACATTTTTAATAATTTAACAAATAGAATAGACAATATGAGACACAACTGGTATGAACAGATAGAATCCCCCAGCTGTTACTAACGTACAAAGCAATAGGACATAGAAGTGTTGGACGCCCGTTTACTAGATGGAAGATTCATTAAATCCCACTTGATGTGAAAACGGTCAAAAGTCCTATTCATGAAGAAGAAGAATTATTAGGTGTAGGAGTTCACCTGTAACAACATTTTCAAATCGTTCTATACTGTTTTCATGTCTAGAAAATATAATTCTTCTTATGGGAAACCTGTTGCCACTTGACGCCGCAGATCTGAGTGACAGGGATGGAAATACAATTTCTCCAAATTTTGTTTGAAGATGAATGGTTCAATGGCACCTCTGCTAGCAGCTATTTCCTGGTAATGATTTGTTCTACCCCTAACTTTATTAAATATATCCATGATACTTATGCGTTACATAATGTTTTTTTTTTATAAATCGGTCACCCACCTTCTAGACAAAATTGTAGGTGAAATTATTTTACCAAATTATTTCTTTCAAATGAATTAACTAATAAATCAATATTCGCGTTTAAATGGGGCTGTTTACTAGCAAGAATTTCTCCTAAGAGATATGCTATTTTATAGACGTGAAATAACTCTAGTGGTCGAAAATTTCGATTTTTGACATCGAACACTTAGTATATCATATTACTATAAACCGATATAGATGACTTTCCAAACATCAGCGAAAGCCGACCATTAAAAGTGGGGGTTTACCTAAAACCCTAAATTAAAAATTGTCTCTGTGCAACTGCCCACGTTTGGTTGTCGCAAATCTATACCTTTGTACATACTACAGGTTTTTAGGTACGGCGAGCGTATTATCTTAAATCATTAAGTGTAGGAGTTTACCTAAAACGAAAATTTAGAAATGTTTCACAACCGAAATTTAAATATGCTTTTAAAATAAAACGATTGTACGTATTATACATATCTACTTATTTCGTTTTCAGACGTACATGCATCTAAATATAATTACGATACAAATGTATAATTATTTTCCTTTCTTAATAATAATAATAATAATTAATAATAATAATAGTTAATAATAATAATAATAATAATAATAATAATTATAATACTATAATAATAATACTTTATTTTTCTGGCAGAGGTTAAGGCCATAAGGCCCTCTCTTCCACTCAACCAGCAGCAATTACAAATAAATATTCGACAAATATAGATATACACTATACTAATTATAAATTTTTAAAGATACAATAAATGTAGCCATGTGTACATGTCATGTACAAACACATGTTGTATTAGGGTAATAATAATAATATGATACGATGATAAAATAATAGTAATAATAATAATAATAATAATAATAAATAATATAAATATGATACACTATAATGGGACAAGACACATTAATACTATATATCTTACACTGGAATAATAATGAAGTCGAGTTTAGAGCAAATATACAATTTTAGATTTATTTTAAAAGTTGCCAATGTCCGGCAGCCCCTTATTTCTTGTGGTAGGGAATTCCAGTTGCGAGAAGTGGAGTTGGTATATGACATGGAGTGATGTGATGTCCTATGTTGCGGTATATTAAGTAAGAGGACTATGTTGTGAACTTGTGTTTAAGTTATGGTTTGAGGATAGATACTGGAAACGGGATGATAAATAATTGGGAATCGAGGTATGTAGGATCTTTAATAGTAGAATTAGACAGTGCGATTTTTCTTCTCTCTTTTAGATGTAGCAATGACAATTCGTGGAATAATGGAGGAATGTGATCGTATTTTCGAACATTACATTATGAATCTGATACACATATTATGGACACGATGCAGTTTTGTCCGACAATCCGTCACTTTTGTCAGTTAGTAGAACGTCGCAGTAGTCAAAATGCGGCACATCACTAAGTTTGGATTAAAATTCTTTTAAGAGTTGTCGGAACGAAAATGTTTTGTAAGTCGCTTTAGGGAATGCATTATGGAGAAGATCCTTTTAGATGTTTGTTTACTTGCACATGCCAATTTAAATTAGAATCTAAGTAAAATCCCAATTTTTTATTAACGGCTCGTCGGTATAAGGGAATTTGTTCATTATCTATTATGACAGCCGGCATATTGCCATTGTTTTATGTGTGTAATAGCCTTGGATTGTCCGATAATTATTGCTTGCGTTTTGTTTACATTTAGTTTCAGCCCATATTGTCTGGACCATAAAGATATATGCCTGAGGTCCATGTGTTTACTTTGTCAATATATATCATCAATTTTCGTCAGGCCTAAAGTGGTGTGTAAATCTGTAGGTTGTCGGCGTATGTAAAGAGGATGCTTGCAGTTTTGTAGTGTTATTGGGTCACGTCATTACATATAAATCGAGAAGAGAAGAGTGAGCGAGGACGCCGCCTTGAGGTACCCCCTTTCCTCACCAAGCGCCAGAAGAGAATGCGATTATTAACAAGAAACTGATTGCTGGTACGATTAGTGAGTGTAAGATGCAAACCAATCAAGGCCGTTTTCCGGACAGATGTAGTGTCTCTTTAGTCTCGCTAGCATTAAGTCTATATCTACTTGGTCAAAGCTTTGCTGTAGTCGAGTAGGACTATTGCGGTGATTTTGCTTTTGTCCATTGAGTCTCTTATGTCCTCTAACAATGTCAAGTAGTGCAGTACTTGTGTGATGTCCTGTTCTAAAACCAGACTGAGTTTTCATCAAGTAAGTCGTGTTGTTGTGGGTGAGGTAGTCTGTTAACTGTGAGTGTATTATTGTTTTCCAGTGCTTTAGATAAGCAGGGAAGAATACTAATTGGGTCTATAATCATCGAGTGTTGTGGGAGTGTTTGATTTCGGTTGTAGGACGAACTAGAGCCATTTTTCCAGAGTCTGGGATAAGTCCCGGTCATTGATAGAGGCATTAAAAATGTGGGGTTATTGTTGGGAGAATAATGTTTCTATTATTTTTTGCAGGAGAGTTATTGTATATATTGTCTATTCCTTGTGCTTTAGATTTAATACGTAATACTGCTCTTTTTGGCGACAATCAGGTGAGGATATAGGAAAAAAAATAATTTGTCTCGGGTAGGTTGGGAATATGACATTAGTTCATCGATTGTCTGTTGTTTGTTGTTGTGAGTTGTTGTCAGTAGGGAGGCGGGGTTAAAATGGTTCATTCAACTCATCTAGTGGTAGGTCAGTTGTTTCTACCTGTAGTTTATTTTGACAGAGGCCTATTGATTTTAATATTTTTCCACATGTCAGCTGAGTTGGACATAGATTGTGTAATTAATAGTATGGGCATATCTTTAGTTTTGCATTCCTTGACAGTCTGGTTGACTTTATTCCTCAGATGTAATGTATGTCGTGTAAGTCTGTCAGTTCTTTGTTCCTCCTGTATTTCCTGAATGCTACTTATTCAACTAAAAATAAAAACACATATTTTGGCGTATCAGAACATCCCTGGATATTATTCGATATTATGCCAGAAGAAGAATGCATTTTGTAAACCGCGGTTGATTATATCACAAGGATCTCATTACATTTATTGACCAAGTGTTAGTTGTCCGCCGTATTTTCGCGTCTTACCTAAACTAAAAATGTTTTGTCATTCCTGGATGAAAGGAAAACAAAATCTTAGTTCAAAACCATCGTTATATGAATGTTTAAATATGCAATTGATATAAAAAGGTAAGTAGTGCTCACTAGCCCTTAGAAGGCACTTGGGAGTAACAGGAGATTAACACTTCTACTCTTCGAGACAATTCGACACATATCAGCCGAGTTCCCAGTATTACGCTTCCAGTATTACCGCCGACCGGTCCGTCTTTAACTCCCATAACCAAACTCTGGTACCTCATTTTCGTTAAGAAGAAGCTAGAGTCAACCTCCCAGATCCCATTGAGACAGTCAGAAGGTTTGGGTTAGTTCAAGAAATCCTGGATCTAACCGGGGACTTCTCGACTCTGTACGGCCACACGCAATGTTAAAACACGAACTCAGTGAGACGGTTGCTTCTTGATAGTGCACCAGGAGGCGCTCCGCTCGACAGGTAACGATACCTGGTGACTTGGTACAAGTGTCACTCGTTAAACGCTATGATGAGGCATGGCTGTGTTCAGGATGGAGACCGTGTCGAGAATGAAGCCTTCGTATTTTTTATTTGGCACCGAATATCTCCCCAAATTTTGAAGGAAACGGTTAAATTTGGTAATTCGATGAAAAGATTCGATTGAAAAAAAGAACAATGACAAAAACATGAAATGCCTTTACAAACTAATACAAACTCATACAACCATCGTATCAAACAAAACTGAAGTAACAAATAAATACGAAATAAAAGGCGTTTAATAAACTAAAGTACAAATTGCGATAAGTTTTACATTCGGTTAGAACAACAAAAAAATTTTAATCTCATCAGTGGTATTTATTGAACATTAAAAAAAACAATAATGAAGAAATATCAAGTTTTGCCAAACATATCACTAAAACCGGCGGTATTCAGTTCAACAAAATAGCGATAATAATAGGTAAAAATTACAGAGATAGCAGCAAAGCATAACAACATGATGTAGCATCCTAGAAGACCTAAGACATTTTAAAAAGATAGATGTAGAGTAAAGTAACTTTTCTCTACAAGAACCAAGTCCGCAGACTTGAACCCGTTGTACAAATTGAACAACAACATTAGGGTTTGTAGCATCACTATGATGGATAGCTTTTTTTCCCACCCACTGTTATCTATAATTAAGTAAAAAGATGGCGAATACGCCCATTATAATAATTCCGCCACCCGTTGTATTATCAACGGAACACCAGCATAGTTGAGGCGATAATAACAGTTTGAAATGCAGACGGAGGAAATATTGTTTTGAAAAGGCCATCATATTTTGAACTACTTGACTCGAAATGTTCAAACAGACACTTTATTTTAGATGAGGGCGGCTGGTTTATCAGGTACTAATTTTAGACTTTTAATATTAAATTAGTAAATGGGAGTAAGAGAAGAATTAAAACTCATTATTGCATTAAGACCACATTCTATAAATTGGTATGATATTAGATCCAAACAATTCGTGTTGAGTACTCATAGTCAGCCAACCTGGGGAAGTTGACTCTGAAAGAATGCCATATTATTGAGCCAAACAGCTTGACTATTACGAAGATAAATGACAATTATGATAGTATAAATGTCACAGGATTAATGATTCGGGGCAAGAGGTCTCTAGCAGGCTTAGTAGCTTAAATTTGGCATTTCTTAGATTTTGACAGAGTGTATCTTTTCTAACAATGCCATTCGCTTGCAATTAGAGGATCAATTTCAATTGTCAGAAGCCATTTATTTAAATAATTTCTACTTTATAGAATATACTTCATTACAATTTGACTTTTTTTAATTTAATGGTATGTAATCAATTTTGAAATATTAATTGTGAGTATCACTTTGTCCTTGTCAGCAAGCCTTCAATTCGCTAATGAAGCAACGTTTTTAGTATAAAAAATAAAATAAAATAAATATCAAGTGTCAAGAAAGAATGCCCGGTAAGTAGCACCATAAAAAGAGGCGATTTAGTTTCCTACGGTTCCTAGAGGAACAATAAATATACCCACTATTTTTTTTTTCCTGTGCCCAAGAAATATTATATCATGTTTGTTAAAATGGTTCTTAGAAATAAAGGAACATTTTAAACGTGATATCATATTTTTTGGTTGTTTGTATTCGTAATGAGGTCTGTTGGTTCTTGGAATGTTTTTTTTTCAGGCAAATGATTTAAAATTGCAGATGAAATCTTTTGAGGTATTAGTTAATACTGTAAAACAGACATTACTATTCATTAAATAAATGCTTTACTCCTGTTTGTGCGTTGATTTATATTTCGATTCCTCCTGTCATAAAGCGTTCGTGACAATGGTACTCTTTCGTACAGGTCCCGACGGAGAAGTATGAATTAGAATGCATGCTCCATAGTTAGAACCGCGCTCCGCACGGAACTTGAGCTCTGAACTATGACATGCCTGCTGTAGCATATTGTAATAATCAACAACGCTATGGCGTGCCCCACAATTTGGTGTAATGGTTAGCATTCTCACCAGTATCACAGGAGTCCTAAGTTCGATTCTCGACTATACCCTAGGATTTTTCCTTAGATAGAAAGCCTGGAAATGGATAGTTGAGGATAATAGAATAGCCACTTGATATTAAAAAATAATGAAATCTGGAAATATGAAACCTTTAATAGAATATTAAAGTTTTCTTCTATATAATAATTTAACAAAAGTCCTAAAATTTCTAATTGAAAAAGTCAAGCTCATAGATAGCTTCATTGTGAATATTGAACCCGAGGTTACTGAAATCTATGTTTTTAAGCGGTAATTTCATTTAATTTCATTTAATTTCATTCCGTAACATAGAAAAACTTTGTGGAGGTCCCACAAAAATATGTTATTTCCAAATCGGAATTTAAAATCTGACGAGAAAAATTGTGTAACATACCCAGTCAATTGATGTGATTAATTTTTTAACATATGTAATCACATAAATAAATAATAAAGACTGCGTCCTGCTAACTAATGTTCTATCCAGTGACAGAAACCAGATCAGTCGCACTTATTGGCTGTCGTGCCATATATTTATTTCATTACTATTTGGAAACACTGCACAACGCAGAATACTCGATGATAAGCAGTAAAGTGCCAGATCTAACACTTGGTCCCGTATTATAATTATTATGCAATTTAGGTTTGAGCCGTACCGCTTCATTTTTAATTTCTATTTATTTTCCTCTTTTGATGAATTTACATATTTCTTTCTGATATCAGCATATTTTTAAATATGTTGTGATTAGGGCGAGTCTACTTTAAGGATCATTGGGGTCGGGTTTCGATTCATATTTTTGGGAAATTCCATTACAATATCCATCCATCCATAGTAATTCTGTCCGAAGGCAGGTCCTTCACTGCAATCATAGCATTTTCATGCTATGCTTGCAGCTTTACTAGGGAATTGTGTAGGTGTGGTAGCTTCCCGTTGCTTTCCACACCGGTGAAGGATGATGATGATAAGGATGATGGCCATATGATTTCGGGGACCGTTTGGCCCTTAAAGTTTTCCTGACATTTGTCTTACAGGTGAGGAAAAACCCCGATAAAAACCTCACCACCCAGAAAAACTGCCCCGACCGGGGATCGAACCCGGGCCCGCTGCGTGACAAGGCAGCACGCTACCTCGAGACCACAGCGGCGGACCATTACAATATAATGCACTATATTTCATATTAAAATAAATAATAGTTTAAAAAACTAAAACAACACGCTTTATTAGAAAACCGAACTAAAAAATGAAATATAATTTTTAATTTACAATACGATTGGGATAAAATTAAAGTGGTAAAAAAATCATCTCCAACACATCTAGAATAAAACTAGAGTTATCTACAAAAAAAATATATATTATGCCATCAAAAGCGTGGGGTGCTCTATGTCAATTAGTATAGTTGATAATAAACAGATATTGGTAAAAATAAAGTCTCTAAGAAGAAAACATAAAAACTATAAAAAGCACACCACGCTTTTGATGGTAAAATTATTTTTTTCTAGACAACTCTAGTTTTATTCTAGATGTGTTGGAGATGATTTTTTTGTTGACCACTTTAATTTTATCCCAAGCGTGTTGCAAATTAAAATTATTTTTCATTTCTTAGTTCGGTTTTTTAATAAAAGCGTGTTGTTTTAGTTTTTTTAAACTATTATTTATTTTTTAATTTTTAGTTTTAATATTTTATAGAATAAGATAAAAAATGTAAATATCTTTAAATTCGATACTATTGTAGTATGAGCTAAAAGTAAAAAAAATCCTCCGGGCTGGATTTGAACTAGCGACCTATTGCTTACTGAAATTATATACCACTACAGTCCACCTCTATACCAACTGAACTCTTACAACGATTGAGTAAAAAGTTGATAAGTCCGCAACCTATTATACCGGGTTTTTATTATTTTGATTTTCTACTGATTCTGGTCAGGGTTTTAGAAAAAAATGTATGAAATTATTGTATTGGCATTGGTCCTTTACAAGTATACGAAGTTTCAAATTGATACTATGATTTTAAGATTCCGTTACATAATTACACAGACACTTATTTTTATTTTCTGATGATTCTGGCCAGGAGTTGAAAAATATTTATGAAATTATTGTATTGTCATTGGTCCATTACAAGTATACAAAGTTTCAAGTCGATCCAATGATTTAAGTGGGTGAAAATCGTGTTGAAAGATTCCGTTACATACATACAAGAAACACTTTCTTTTTATTTTCTGACGATTCTGGCCAGGATTTTAGAACAACATTATGAAATTATTGTATTGTCATTGGTCCTTTACAAGTATACAAAGTTTCAAGTCGATTCAATGATTTTAAGTGGGTGAAAATCACGTTGAAAAATTCCGTTACATAGATAGATACAGGTCAAGCTAAATATAAGCGTGTAAAAATCTTTCTTAATGTGTTTAAAAATATGAAATTATTGTATTGTCACGGGTCCTTTAGAAGTATGCAAAGTTTCAAGTCGATCCGATTATTTTAAGTGGGTGAAAATCACATTGAAATATTCCGTTATATAGATAGATAGATAGATAGATACAGTTCAAGCTAATATAAAGCGTGTAAAAAAGTGCATTGACCAATTCTGTGAGAATGGATTGATTGGGGCCGGATTGAAAACTACCAGCTATCTCCCACTATCAAACATTTCTTATGCTAATTAGCGTATATTACGGTCTCCTTCTGTCTCCTAAAGGGCCGACCCAAATATATTTTTCCTCGAGATAAGTCTACTTATAGGCTAATTTTTGGAGGCAATCTGGAACGATTCATTTTGTTGACACGTAAAAGTTAGTTCTACCTGTAGCTGGTGAGCTGTTCATGAATAGAATTAAGTTTCATTATTTGGTGATCTGATCATTTATTTTATGGTCTAAGAGACTGCAGTTAGCAGTTGTGCAGTTATTAGGAGAGTCAAGGCCTCGCTGCAGGAACCTCACCAGTACGTTATAACCGGGTGTGTTTCTAGGCCTACTCTATTTGTTGTTAAAACTTAATTAATGGATTTTACGGACTTTACACGCAAATGGAGCCTCTATATTCTTCGTGTGTCTACCTCCATGTTGGTCAAGGTATACATTTGTTATTTAAGATTTATTTTTTCTAATATTAACAAGAATTAGACTAGTTTTCTTGAGCATCTATTTTATTATGAATTAATTAATTTATTTTATTGAATGGGAACTACTTAATTAAGATATCTCATATTTTGATAACGAATGGATTAATAATCAGATAATTCACTTGGAAAACAATGCACTTTACTTCAAGTTGCGATTTTTTAAATGCCACCTTAAGATCTTTGCCTTGAAACGTAAGAGATTATTAAGAAATACGGACATTAATTTAAGTACATTATATAATAACTATTATAATTGTAGGATATTTTTTTAATAACATTTTATTTTCAGTACGTTCCATCACAAAGAAAGTAATACTACATGCTTTACTTATTACTTACTCACTGGCACTATCAAACCCTTAGGTTTATGGCCGCGCGGACATAAGCTCTCCATACATCCCTATCCTGAGCTAATGCTTTCCAATCATTCCCTGTATAATCTACTGATACTGATAATCTACTTCCCTCAAATCATAGTTAATATTATTCTCCCACCTCATTTTTGGTCTATCACTGGGCGTTTTCCCTCTGGCTTTCCTACAAGAAGCTTCTATGCACGTCTTCCATTCCCCATACGCGCAACATGTCTTGCCCATCGCAGTCTACGAGACTTAACTGTTCTTATTATATCCTGCTTCCTATAAAGACCATGTCGTTCATTGTTATGTAGTCTTCTCCATTCACCTATAACAACAAGTATGTACGTATTTGTTTTATATTGTTTCAAATAAAGTTCAGTTCTTTTAAAATACAGTGATTTGTTTCGTATAACGTATATTAACACTACCTTTTGAATATTTTTGTATATACATTCAACGTAGTATACACAGAGGACAGTGGTTTCACTTCCCACATGTGGTTTATAACATGTAATAATATTACAGTATAGTTATTTTATCACAGTATAAATATTTAGATTGACAATAAAGGAAGTTGAACTTTCAATCATGGTCGCCATTGCTGTAAGTACGACAAAACGCACTATCGCGCAAAAATAATATTTTTTTAACGATTTAAAGAATGTTTTTATTGAAAAGTGGCAAATTGTAAGCACAGTTACTATAGATAGATCTCCTTAGCTCCTAATGATTTCACGTAGCCTTAATTACTCTAGATGTTACCCTGCAATAAATTAGTGGTATATTAATCATAAGTAATGCC
This sequence comes from Diploptera punctata, assembly GCA_030220185.1. NCBI lineage: Eukaryota > Metazoa > Arthropoda > Insecta > Blattodea > Blaberidae > Diploptera > Diploptera punctata. Next base: position 62,852 of record JASPKZ010001503.1, read on the forward strand.
ACGAGTGATTTCCAAATTATCGATAAATTCAGGAAGCGAGGAGTGAATTTATCTAGAGAATTTGGAAATCAAGAGAGGCATTTGTTAGGACTATTTAACGAATACAATTAAGCTGTTTACTCACAAATCATTATTTAAATATAGTTATTTTAAAATATTTATATATTTAATGTAAACGGCGATGTTTGAAAACAAATGAAAACAAATGAGAAATGATTGGTACACTTCATTTCCTTCATTTGTTCATCACTGCAACCAGATCATATTATCATTTATTGCCAAAGGATCGCAATATTGTAAGAACGCACCCTAATGGAGAAATTTATAACCAACGTTATAGGTATTAATTAATTTGATGTCCTATGATGTAAATATGTCAATTATATTTTTCTGCAACGCCATTTCTTGGAAAATAATTTGTTTAAGAAAGTGCAAATAGTGTTTTCTTCTTTTTTTGTGGTATAATCAATGGTTACAAATATTTTTATATTAACTATCGCATGCGCTTTCTGCTGACATTCATGCACTATGTATACAATCTGGTAGCCGTATTTCTTCGAGGGCCAGTCACTGCAAAATCATACTATGACGTATTCAGAATATTAAAAAGGAGGTGCTTTCTTTATTAGGATAAACTTTAGTTGGTAAATTTTAGGTGAAACACGACCGTGATTGGTTGTAAATAAAAAGTCATTGAAATGTGATTGGTCATTGACTCCCATTTGGGGCATGAGTTAAATAGTCACTATTATATTAGTGAGCGGTAGTGATATTCTTTTGTTAATATTACTATCGGTTTTCTCTTGTTACAACAACGTTATTGCAGTTAGCGGTATAAATTGTTTATTCAATTGTTCGTACGTTTATTATCCACTTATAACCAATTGAAGCTTAAACAAACTCTAATATATCATACTATTCTATTCATATGACGGAAATATTGCAAATTTTGTTTCAAATTACATCAATCTTTATATTACAATAAGCAGTAAATGACAAGATATGCAGAGTAATTTTTGAATTTGTTAAAAATTAAACTTTCACCGATCCCGAGACAAAATGAAATGCCAATTAACTCAATACATTTTATTCATAACCATCGATCGCATCAACACATTGTTCTTTATATCCCTCGTCATCACACTGTGTATTATTCATTATCTTTTACTGTCTCACTTCCCAAAACATGGAATTCCCTTCCGCCCTGTATCAGAGACTCTCAAACTATAATATAGTTCAAAAACAAACTAAAGAATTATTTACTAACAAAATAACTTACACACCTCAGTGATAGTATTCTTTTAACAATTAATAAATCTAATTATTTGTGAAAATAATATTACAATTATAACAAATATTTTCATTTGTTTAAATATTGTATACTCGTAAAATTAGTTTTCTTTTTCTTATTATTTTTCTTTGTCTTTTTTTATATACATTAGACAAGGATAGTCTACCAACAATTTAATTTAGTTTGTTTGAATACATTTTATTATTAGTTTTAGTCTTAATATTAACTATCATTAACTGGTTGTATTATAGATCGTAATATAATATATTATCTTATAGACCAATCTTCATTTAGTATTTAACTTATCTATCTTCGGTCTTTACAGCTGCTGTCGTCTTTCCGTGCCAAACCTCCAAAGCCTAGGCTCTTGGGCATCTTCAGTGTTTAGCCCTCTTGCTTGCATTACTATCCTCATGCTTTCCTTCCATGTTAACTTTGGTCTCCCTCTTTTCTTCTTTCTGGTCAGTTGCCATTGATATAGTAGTTTCGTCCATCGCTCATCTTCCATTCTTAAAATACTGTATGTTAAAGCAGGATTTTAATATCATAATAAATATGAAAGTTAAAGTTAATAATTTTGTATTTTAAAATTATTTAATATTTAAATATAACTTAAATAAAGAAAACATCTAAATAATTCATTGTTGTTCATTGTTGAATAAAATGTCTCAGTAACAATTAAAGACATTGTATTACATAGCAGTCTTTCTAAATAATGCTTTTAAAATTGTTTTAAGTCATTGTTGTCAGAATTATAAAGCTTTCTGTTATAACTGTAATAAGAACAACTGCTTTACTTCATATTTTTAAATGAAAGTAAACTGAACTCTAATTGTATGTTAAAACAATTAACTTTTTGATTTAACAAATCAAATTTAAACTTTATATTTAATGGAATATTAACCAATGTAATTTAAAATTACCATCATGTGATGTAATAATGTTAAATAAAATTATAAAAGAATTACCTAGTCATTCTGCATATAACTTTCCACAAAGATACAAGCAATAAGAGTTCTCAAGATAAAATGCAATATTTAATACAAGAATAATTGATTCCAGAAAAGAAAATAATTTAATTTTAATTGACGGTGAAGAATAATACTACCTACATTTACTTAATCAGCTGGGAACCTACAAAGTGAATAAACGTGAAATTATTTCTACAAGAAACAGTTTTTAGTGATTTTTAAAGTGTTTTCATATCCAGTGTACCAACTTCCGACCTTGAGAAGAGAATCCAGCTCTAATGAAAATAAAACCCAACCTGAACTAGTAATTCTTTTTGGGACACCAATCCTTCTTCAAAATGTTACTACAACATCGGGCATGAAGAGAATTACTGCTTCAAAAGTCAACACAACGTGGGACAGCAATTTACTTCTTCAATGTCCTAACCGTTTTAATTCCTTCTCCTCTAGTATTTAATATCACAGTTAATTATGATGTAACATATGTTTGTTCTGGTGAATGGAAGAGAAGGACACTTGGCCTTATCTCCACCAGGCTAAACAAATAAAATAAAAAATAAAATCATTATTTATCTGTAGGCCTCGGTGGTTTAGAGGTTATATTCCTTGTCTCTGGGTTCAAACCCGGCCGAAGTCAATGGATTTTTAGGATGGTAAAATCCAAGGGGTAAGTATTCCCGGAGAAATATTAAACAGTGGGTTCCGAGTCTGAAGATTTTCGGACTCGTAAAAGAACCTCAAACCTACAAGTGCCCCTGAGCAAAATTTAATCGGTGTTCACCATCCAAATAATACCTTAATTTGCTACTAGATATCTCCTCGAGGCGACATACTAACTACATATCTATTACTAACATATAGACCTATAGGGAAATAAGCGTACCAAAATTAGTCTGATTAAGAAACTTTTCCCCGAACGGGAATAAATTATTTCAGAGCCGCCCAAACTTACTTGTATCGCGGGCCAAATGGAAGAAACATGAAGGTAGCGCGGGCCATAGCTCTATTATAGCTGTTGTGGATTATTATCATTATTGTTATATATTTATTTAGCAGGTTTCACAATGTTTCACATCTTTCTGCGCCCAATTAATCTACTGTATTATCCTCCATATACTTTCTATCATTCCAATCTCCATCTTCCAATCCATTTTCTTTCATGCTGCTCAAAATATCATGAATCCACTTTTTTTGGACGTCCTCTTTTACTTCTACCAAGTGGCACTCATTTTTGTATTCTTCTTGGGAATCTGTCTTCTGTCATTTTTTACATGCCCATACAATTTTATTGTTTGTCATTATTATTATTATTATTATTATTATTATTATTATTATTATTATTATTATTATTATTATTATTATAACTAACTCACTGGCACTTTCGAACCCGTAGGTTCATGGCCGCGCAGACATAAGCTCTCCATACATCCCTATCCTGAGCTATGTCTATGGAAATGGATTTCTTAAGGAGAGCAGCAAGTATATAAATACATTATTATTAACATCATTATTATTATTTTAGTATTATATTAATTATTATTGTTATTATTGATATTATTATTGTTGTCCCCCCACGAGCTAGCCAAGAGGTTCAAGAAATGTAGGAAGGCCAGTGATAAGATGGACAGAACTGGGAGGCGGAACAGACAATTTTTGCCTAACCCGTGAAGTGAAGAAGAAGAAGAAGAAGAAGAAGATTGTTATTATTATTGTTATCATTATTTTCATTATTATTATTATTATTGTAATTATTTTTGTTATTATTGTTTTTATTATTGTTATTATTTTTGTCATTATTATTGGCATTGTTATTATTGTCATTATTAACATTATCATTATCATCATCATCATCATAATTATTATTATTATTATTATTATTATTATTATCATCATCATCATCATTGTTGTTTTTGTGTTTGTTTTGTAGTTGTTTGTAGCAAATGTGGACAAGTTTATATTTCAGTGCTGAATGTATCTGACGATAGCCGGTCGGTAGATTTTTTACACGCTTTACATTAGCTTGACCTGTATCTGTATATCTATGTAACAGAATCTTTCAACACGATTTTCACCCACTTACAAACATTGGATCGACTTGAAACTTTGTATACTTATAAAGGACCAATGACAATACACTGATTTCATAATTTTTTTCTAAGATCCTGGCCAGGATCATCAGGACATAAAAAAATAAAAACCGGTATAATAGGTTGCGGACTTATCGACTTTTTAGTCCATCGTTGTAAGAAATTAATATTATATCCTCTGGTAGCTCAGTTGGTAGAGCGGTGGACTGTAGTGGTATATCATTTTAGTAATCCATAGGTCGCTGGTTCAAATCCGGTCAGGAGGATTTTTAGAAGAGTATTAAGCAAGTAAATTTTCATGGGATTCCGGTTTTATGGCAATCAATTAAACTAAAAATTAAAAAATAAGTAATAGTTAAAAAACTAAAACAACACGCTTTATTAGGAAACCAAACTAAAAAATAAAATATAAATAATAGTTAAAAAAACTAAAACAACACGCTTTATTAGAAAACCGAACTAAAAATGAAATATAATTTTAATTTCCAACACGCTTGGGAAAAAATTAAAGTGGTCAACAAAAAAATCATCTCCAACGCATCTAGAATAAAACTAGAGTTATCTACAAAAAAAATTACCATCAAAAGCGTGGGGTGCTTTTTATGGTTTTTACGTTTTCTTCTTAGAGACTTTACTTTTACCGATATCTGTTTATTATCAAATATATTAGATATAGAGCACCCCACGCGTTGTAGATAACTCTAGTTTTTTTCTAGATGTGTTGGAGATGATCTTTTTTACCTTTTTAATTTTACCCCAAGCGTATTGGAAATTAAAATTATTTTTCATTTTTTAGTTCGGTTTTCTAATAAAGCGTGTTGTTTTAGTTTTTTAAAGCTATTATTTATTAAAGTAAATACTGATACTGGTCCAATTGGAGAATTAATAGAACGGAAACAAGAGAATACTAAAACACATATAGTAGGTAAAATGACGAAATACCTGGATGTTTTGAACACAACTATTGTTATTTAAGTACAAAACTAACTAAAAGTAAACGATTTTACATTTACAAAACCATGTTTTGATATTATTTGCTTTTATTTTTTTTAACTTGGCAATACTATTCTGTATTGAATGGATCAGCCTTCACATAGTCCCTAAGCAACATCGTAAATGGATGACTGCACATTAAAACAGTGAGTTCCTGCAATTATTATTTTGTTAGCATATAGTTAGGCTTGAAATAATCCTAATAACTTCAACATTATATTTATTACGGAGTCGTATATGAGCCAGTTAATTCTGAATATGTTTAGGGTTAATTTTTTATGATTGTTCGATACATATGGTATGTGTTAATATTAGATAGATAGATCATCGGTTGATTAATGTCTTTGGCAATGTCCGATTCCTAATAGTCAATTTTGTTGGTTGTAAATGTTTCTCCAACATGTATAAATATATTACCTGATTCCAGGAGGTTTTAGGTCTTCCTCTACCTCGCCTTCCCTCAGGTTTCCATTTCCAAAAAAACACTTTTGGTTAGCCCGATTCCTGTTCCACTATTCGCCTGGACATGGTCGTACCCATCTTAATTGTTGAGTTTTAATATAATCTGAAACAGTGTCTTCAATCTTCATTTTTTCCCTTATAACAGAGCTTCTAATTTTTCCTCTTCTTGAAATTCTTGCTGCTCTTCGTATAAAACCCATTTCCGTTACCAAAATATACTTATTTGTTTTTGTTGTTAATGTCCAAAGTTCTGTTCCATAAGTAATGATGCTCTTAACAATTGTATGATATATATTAATTTTGTTTGTTATTACTTACCGGTATATTTTTATCCCATAATATGCGTTAATATTTATTTATTAAACATAATAATTAAATTCGCATTGATTTTAAATAAAATTATATTTGGTACAAGCATTGAAAGTGTTTGAATAATTTTCTTCGAAACATGTTAACCCATTCCATAAACTTTATTTTCAATTGTTTTTTATATGTCATAAACAATTTTCGGTGCTTACGATAGAATTTTATCATGGATCGTATCAATGTATTACAAATCACCTTGTTTCTTCATTGTTCCATCATAGGTTTAAACCGGTTATTTCTTCAATTCTTGTTGCCCTCATCTTATATCGTCATACCACTGCTTTCTGGGACGTCCCTGTTGTCTTTTGCCCTTGATAGATTATCTGTTGCAGTTTTGACAATTATATTGTTGTCCATCCTGCTTATATGTGCATCCCATTCTTGTCTCCTCCTATATACTCATTCCTTAATATCTTCGACTAGACATGTTTCTCTGATACTTTCACTTTTTTTTCTATCCCATAAAGTTTTTCCCCCACAATTTTACGAAGTATTTTCTTTTCTGTTTGTTTCAAATAATATTTTTTTACGGTATCTGACCTTGTTTTGGTCTGATAAGTTATAATAGGACTTACTATTGTTTTTATAAATTCTGGTCTTAGTTTCTGTTTTTAAAAGTTTATTTTTACAAATTGTATCATTAAGACATGCAGAAATTTGATTCCCTTTATTAACCTGTTGTCTGTCCTCCTCTTCTATGTTATTACAAATAGCAATGGTTAATACACCTGCTATTTTGCTTACACGCATGCTTATCGGTTGGCAAGTATGATATGTTATACTTATGGTTACCATTGAAACAAGTATACACGATTCAACTTACAATCTCTAGTATTAAAGACAGAAACTCGGATTTCAGTTTAAAAAAATAATTATCCCAATATAATCAAATTTACATCAATATTTGTCATACAAAAATAGTAGGAGAAACAGCACTTTAACTTACCCAATATATTTTCAAAGTCCTATAGAACATCAGTGCGCATGGGCCAGATTTTATAGAGCCAGCGATAACCCACTATCGAACCACATATCGATTATCATCCTTGCCTAGTGGGTTATTGCTGCTCGCCACATACCGATTATTATCGATATCGTACTAAAGTTTATACAGCTTACGCTAATGGCAGCACGTCGCTGTGAAATTTAAATTACCAATCTTTGCAATAAATCCCCAAATCTATTTTAAAGAAATACATTAATAATATTCAAATTACCAAACGTTTATTAAAAATGGGTGTACACTTACTTATCACTTCCTAACGTCGTTCCAACAGCGATAACCCAAACCAGCGATAACCTACCAGTGGGATGTTAGTAGGTTATCGCTGGGAAGAAGAGAGAAACATCATAGACTGAGTATTTAAATAAATACTTAAAATTGTTAAATAATGTTATAAAATGTCTTAAAAAGTTTAAATAATAAAAAAAATGTTAGTGAATACAGAAGAAGAGCTATAGTTTACAACAATAAACTGAAAAAAATCAGGAGTAAGTTGAACTGCTGTTGAGCCAATTGTATTAAGTATTTTTACAAAAGGTCTGAAATTGAAAAGACGAGACGTAGTAGCAGCCCATCTATACTTAATCTGAAGCCTAACGTTGAGGTTAGACAACCTCAAGGGTACTTATCATCATCATAGTACATTCACAAATTCACAAATTTAGGTCATTTGTTGACCTATATCGGCTTCAATAGAAACACAATCCAAAAGTTTTTTTTGAGTGGACGTCCTGGTCTTCTTATTTCTGTAGGTTGGTAGCTTAACATTTTCTTGGGTATCATGTGATCCTCCAATCGATGTACATGTTACATCCATATTGACTTGTAATCAGAAATTTTGTTTTCTAAAGGTTCTTTTGTGTAATTCTTTTAAGATGTTTTCATTTGTATATGATCTAGTAGTGTGTATCCTGCAGTCCTTCGAAGTTATGTCATTTCATCAGGTCTAAGTGTCTATAGGCCTATATTCTTTTGTTTCAATGTTCACACTTCGCTACAAAAGAGTTGGAAGAACCAGTGTTCTATACACTTTCAGTCTTGAATGTTTTTTGGACTAACTGTGTCTTGAAGATAGAATTTATTAACATTTTAAAGGATTTTAGGGTTAATATTTTTGCATTTACATCCTTTTCTTCTTCATATGAGGTATTGCATCCTAGATATGTAAAATTATTCACCTGCTCCAAAATTTTATTATCAAGTACAATTTTACTTCTGACAGGATCTATTGTCAACCAACGATTTCGTTCAATCCGAATCGTTCAAATGAACGAAATATTCAGTCCATACTTTAACAATTCATGACGAAATACCGTTGAGGTTATTATGTAAAATTTACAATATAAAAATAGAATACCTGAGATCTTAGTCTTCTTCAACTTGGGATGAAGGTTGTGGAGTATTTTCGGAGCACATGCTCCATCTTCAGCTTGTAAATCGGTTCTCAAGATTTACAAGCTGAAGATGGAGCATATGCTCCTAAAATAATCCACATCTTACATCTAAAGTTGAGGAAGACTAAGATCTCAGGTATTCTATTTTTATATTGTAAATTTTACGGAGCATTCAGATAGGTAAAACGTAGGTGAAACCCTTCCAACCTCCGATAATCATCCTTAACGGCAGATTTTTTATTTATGTGTAAATCAAATCTACTATCATATTCTTAATTTCCACTCCTACGTAATTAAAATCCCCACGACATTAACTCAAAATGAATCATCTTGCAATCTGTGGTAATTATAGTGATGTCAGTGTCTTAAGTAAACATTGTTTTTACGAGTATCATTTTGTAAACATTTGCGAAAATATATACGTTATTCAAGTGATGTCGCACGTTGTTATGAGCTCGTATATAATGTTCTAAAAATATTTAAAACAACCAGTTTCCCAGTAAAATATACCTTAAAAGCTAACTGGCTGAAATCCAACCTAACCAATAATAAATGCTAGAGAAAGAGACTATTGGTTGAAGGATCAAAAACTGAGAATACATTTGTTATCATTTTCAGTTTATTATTAAAGAACTTATAAGGTTAGTGTGCGCCTTTTTTTAGTTAGCGTCTTAAATTAAAACCCGATACAATGGGATTAAAATGAAATAAGAACAAATACATACATAACTTATTATTCGCAGATGACCAAGTGGTAGTCACTTCAGGATGTGAAGATCCAAACTATATGGGTAGGGAGGGAACTAGGGGAAGAACACTCAAGATGGGATTTAACAATTAATTATAATAAAACAGAGTATATGAGCACAGATCTTTCCGAGGAATTAGAAATAAATTAAGTATTTAGGATCAATAATTCAAAAAGATGGATCATCTGAATTAAATATAAAAAGAATAATAGATAAAAAGAGAGTTATTGGCATATTAAATTCTATTTTATGGAGTATAATCAAGAGGACTAAATTATTAATATATAACACAATTGTGAAGAGTATTTTATTATATGGTGCGGAAACATAGACGTTGAAGCAAAAAACACAGAAATAAATTATAAGTTACAGAAATGGACTTTTTAAGAAGATCGGCAAGAATATCAAAATTAGACAAAATAAAAAATAATACAATAAGATAAATTATGAATGTAGAAAATATATTGTACAAGAAATTGAACAAATCCAACTAAGATGATATGGACATATAATGAGAAGAAAGGACACAGAAACAAACAAAGAAGTACTGAAATGGATACCTCCTGGAAAAGGGAAACGTGGTAGGCCAAAGCTAACGTGGATAAAGAGAATCCAAACAACATGAAGTAGAGAAATATGGCAGAAGCAGTCACTCAAGACCGGGAAGTGTGGAAGAAAAAAAATAGTATATTTTGGTTGAGGATACCCGTGTAAATAACAGAAAAAATCCTGAAATAAATAAAATTAAAATCTGATCTGTGTATATGTGAAATGTTATTTCTTATATGCTTATGCTAACTGAAATGAGATCTAAATAAAAACCTGTGAAAAAATCCTGAAATAAATAAAATTAAAATCTGATCTGTGTATATGTGACATGTTATTTCTTATATGCTTATGCTAACTGAAATGAGATCTAAATAAAAACCTGTGCTAGATAAAAAAGCAAATTTAATGATTGTGTGAATTATTTTAGTTAACTTTTTAAGTTTTAAGAGCGATACGTGTAAAAGTGAAGTAAATTCAAATATAATTGTTGAAATGTTATTTTTGACAATGCCACCAGGTTGTCTTTTATGACATTTCTGGCTTTGTACCCTGGCATTGACGGAATTTTAATCTATTTCTTAGGTTTGGACACCTGGAAGGCGAAGTTGCGTTATCCCGATGAGATGGGTGAAAAATGATAATGAATTGCCAGGAGAGTTCTTAACCTAAACTGAACTTAAATTCCAGACTATGGGCAATCTCGGGAATAATTCACTTTAAGAAAACATTCCTGTGTCTGATCGGGAATCGAACCCGGAACCTCATGAACTGTAGTCGGAAACGCTGACCACTAGTTCATGAGGCTGGTCTTGAAATGTTAGTATTGACGTCTACGCATACGTGCATTGCCATGGTTACAATGAAATAGTTCACCTTCGACTGTTAATTTGAACGAAACTCTTTGTTGACAAGTAAATAATTAACTTAAAACTATTTACCTACTATTATAACAATCAGCGACGCTTTAGTTCGTAGTTACTAGGCAACAAAACCTATACTTTATATTCTAACAAAAAAAAAAAAAACGCTATCAAAACATAAAATACAGGTTCAACAAAACGTAAAATACTCTTTAATGATGATTGCAGAATATAACAACAATGCTTGTTCATTTATCGTGTCCCCCCCTCAAAGCTCACATTACTCATTCTCTAAATATTATATCGTTTCCGCAATAAATAAATTTAATTAAGTATACTAAATGTGCAAAATATACTAACATTCTCTGGACATAGATAAAATATTGTAGACAACACGTTACAAAATTTATATTTAGTTACTCGCTGCTCTTAGAACAACATGAACATTTCGTCAGTAAACCTTGTTTCGTAGTCGTGTAAATAACTATAATTCTCTAGTTGACTGCGGTTATTGTGCCTTAATACGCTCATGCTCTATAGCAGGCATGTCATAGTTCAGAGCTCCAAGTTCCGTGCGGAGCGCGATACTAACCCTGGAGCATGCATTCTACTTCCTACTTCACCGGCGGGACCTGTACGAAAGACTACCATTGTCACGAATGCTTATAACAGGAGGAATCGAAATATAAATCAACGCACAAACAGGAGTAAAGCATTTATTAATGAATTTTATTAACTGGTCTACATTATTAAATAATATCTCAAAAGGTTTTAATCTGCAATATTTAATATTTGCCTGAAAAAAAAATTAAGAACCAACAGATCTCTGCGTACAAACAAACAAGTTTATAAACGCCTTTATTCTCGTATTTATTTGTTACTTCAATTTTGTTTGATACGATGTTGTTGAGTTTGTTATTAGTTTTAAAGGCGATTTTTATGTTTTTGTCTCGTTTTTTCGTCGACTTAGATAAATTTAACCGTTTCAAAATTGAGAGAGATATTCTGTGCCAAAAAATACGAAGGCTTGATTCTCGCAAGGTCTCCATTCTGAACGTAGCCATGCTCATCATTTCGTTTGACGAGTGAAACTGAACCAATTCACCAGGTAGCGTTATCTGTCCAGCGGAGCGCTCGTGATGCATATCAGAGCGAACCGTCTCACGGAGCTTATGTTTTACATCGCTGTTCTATAGCACGAAGCCATGTATTAGATTTCAACTCATTAAACGGTTAATTCGTTGTCCACCACTGCTATGTATCTTTTTTTATTTTCGGTAGAAGATAAGGACTTGATTGATGTAAGAAATAGGGAAATCTTCAGTATCAAATGTTGCAATACAACAATGCATAGCATTAAACTACGGTATATTACAATAATCGTATTTTTATATAAATTCAATGTAATATTTGAGTAGTTTGCGGACATATTTTGCGTTGAATCTAGATCAAGACTAGCCGTCTCGGTGGATGCGTAGCTATACCTTATCCGCTCTCAGAGTGATCCTAACATAAATAAATGCCAATTGTGTCCTTCCACCATTCGCGCCACAATTACTGTCACATTGACACGGCGCACGTGTGAAGTATATAAGACATGTGATCGTTGAGTGGGGTAGATTACAAGAAAACTGGTGTGAGTTTTCACTGAACTTGTGAAATACATTTAAAATAACTTTTTTTCCCCACTAGTCAAAGGTTTGCCAGATTCGTGTTTAAAAAAAATAGATGGCAACACAGCATCAGAAGACTCGACGCCTTTAACCATTTTGTTGCAACAGAATCGACTGAAGGATACTCAAATGCATCATTCATATGTAATAAACTATTTTAAGTTGTAATTATTGATTAGCTATATTTTAGAATATGTTCTATATTTACACGTTTTATATTAGCTTGACCTGTATCTATCTATGTAACGGAATCTTTCCACACGATTTTCACCACTTAAACATATTGGATCGACTTGAAACTTTATATACTTGTAAAGGACCAATGACAATACAATAATTTCATAAATTTGTTTCTAAGATCCGGGCCAGGATCATGAAGACATAAAAAAAGACCGGTGTAATAGGTTGCGGACTTATCGACTTTTTAGTCCATCGTTGTGGTAGCTCAGTTGGTAGAGTGGTGGACTGTAGTGATATATAATTTCAGTAATCCATAGGTCGCTGGTTCAAATCCGACCCGGAGGATCTTTTTAGAAGAATATTACTTTTAGTTCATACTACAATAGTATCGAATTTAAAGATATTTACATTTTTCGAAAACCAAACTAAAAAAAAAATAAATAATAGTTTAAACAAACTATATTAAATGTACATACAGAACAGGACATTGAGGAGGATAAGTTACAGACAGCAGAAATGCTAGTCGCAGAGCCAAGTGCATTAGAGGTTGAAATGGCGATTGAAAAATTGAAGATGTATAAAGCATCAGGTTCAGATGAGATCCCAGCAGAACTGATAAAATCAGGGGGAGAAAAATTGATGGACAAGATACGCTGGTTGCTTAGTATGATTTGGGAAAAAGAAGCTCTTCCAGATGAATGGAAGGAATCAATTATCTTACCAATTTATAAGAAAGGAGATAAAACTGATTGCAACAACTACAGGGGCATCTCATTACTTTCAACTTCGTACAAAATTCTAACAAATATATTAGTAAGCAGACTTACTCCCTATATTGATGACATTCTAGGAGATCATCAATGTGCATTTAGAAGAAACAGGTCTACAACAGATCAGATTTTCAGTATAAGACAGATTTTAGAGAAGAAATGGGAATATAATGGTACTGTACATCAACTATATGTAGACTTCAAAAAAGCATATGATTCAATTAAGAGGGAGAAGTTATATAGTATCCTGCTGGAGTTCGGAATTCCTAAAAAGTTGGTTGACTTATACGAATGTGTCTAAATGGCTCAAAGAGTAGGGTGCGTGTAGGCAAACAGTTTTCAGACACTTTTGAAATCCAGAATGGGTTGAAGCAAGGAGATGCACTATCTCCTCTACTATTTAATTTTGTACTAGAGCATGCCATTAAATCTTTAGAGAATGAGGAAGGCTTACAACTCAATGGTATTAATAAGCTGTTAGTTTATGCTGATGATGTAGTACTACTGGCCGATAGCGAGGAGATACTAAAGGCCAACACGCACACACTATTGAGTAACACTAAGAAATTGGGACTGGAAGTAATATCAGTAAAACTAAATATATGGTCACACGTAGAAATTCAGTATATAATGAAAATGGACAGCTAATGACAAATGAGGGAAATTTTGAGGAAGTGGCTGAATTCAAATACCTAGGAACAATAATCACAAATAGGAATGAGATGCACAAAGAAATTAAACATAGGCTCAATTCTGGAAATGCTTGCTATTATGCATTGCAGAGACTTTTGATGTCCCAACTCCTTTCAAAAAACGTTAAGCTGAAAATATATAAAACTATTATTCTACCAGTTATATTATATGGGTGCGAAACATGGACTCTTACTTTAAGGGAGGAAAGGAGATTACGAGTATTTGAGAATAAAGTTCTTAGGAAAATTTTTGGACCAAAGAGAGATGAACAGACAGGTGAATGGAGAAGACTACATAACAATGAACTACATGGTCTTTATAGGAAGCCAGATATAATAAGAACAGTTAAGTCTCGTAGACTGCGATGGGCAGGACATATTGCACGTATGGGGAATGAAAGACGTGCATGGAAGCTTCTTGTAGGAAAGCCAGAGGGAAAACGCCCAGTTGGTAGGCCAAGAATGAGGTGGGAGAACAACATTAAGTATGATTTGAGGGAAGTAGATTATACAGGGAATGATTGGAAAGCATTAGCTCAGGATAGGGATGTATGGAGAGCTTATGTCCGCGCGGCCATGAACCTTCGGGTTCGATAGTGCCAGTGAGTAAGTAAGTAAGTAAGTAAGTAAAACAACCCGCTTTATTAGAAAACCGAACTAAAAATGAAAAATAATTTTATTTCCAACACGCTTGGGATAAAATTAAAATGGTCAACAAACAAATCATCTCCAACACATCTAGAATAAAACTAGAGTTATCTACAAAAAAATTATCATCAAAAGCGTGGGGTGCTCTATACCAATTAATATATTTGATAATAAACCGATATTGGTAAAAGTGAAGTCTGTAAGGGCCAGTTTCACCAACAGAGGCAACTGTATTACGCCAGTTTAAGCTATGCATTATACAGAGAGAAAACTGGCGTAATACAGTTACCTCTGTTGGTGAAACTGGCCCTAAGAAGAAAACGTAAAAACCATAAAAAGCCCCCCCCACGCTTTTGATGGTAAAATTATTTTTTTGTAGATAACTCTAGTTTTATTCTAGATGTGCTGGAGATGATTTTTTGTTGATCACTTACATTTTATCCCAAGCGTGTTGGAAATTAAATTTATTTTTCATTTTTTAGTTCGGTTTTCCAATAAAACGTATTGTTTTTTAGTTTTTTTAAACTATTATCTATTTGAATATTATTATTTTCATTCACGAAGAATAACAAGTATATTCAGAGGACATACTTTTAACTTAAAGAAGGGAACTACTTTTTCGCGTACTTATTGCTTCTACATCATACGTTGGTGTCCATAACCAATGAAAAGCGAGCAGTTCGCATGGTTTTGTTTTGATGAGGATCACTTTAAGAGTGGATAACCTTTAGATGTATTCCCTTCTCACTCGCATATGATTTCTCGGAATCTCTTATCTTTCTCCACACAACCTCCCCATGTAGTCTTTAGCGCGCGCTGCTACTCCGATTGGGATCTCAAATTAAATTTTTGCGGTCCGGGGTGGTATTGGTGATGGGCCACACTGGGATTTTTGGACTTCTTCCGTTTCCCAAAATTTCTTCCTACCAACATTCTCCATTCCCCCTTCCCTACCCTTTATTCCATTTGAATTTCTCATTCATTCATTCATTAATTCATTCATTTTTATTACCCTTCACCTCATGTTAGGAAACATAGTTTGGTTGGCAATACACAGATGATGAAAATATGTGGTTGTGGGAATCTAGTGGGAGGTCCTACAAGGAGCTGCCACATGGCTGCCACATAACTCTGAGCCTGAACAATAAAAAAAGGGCAGAAGTGCCAATAAGGGCAGTCCCCCCTTGTAATGACGGCCCCAACCCAAAAAATGTCGGTATGTGTCATGGGAATAGAACGTGGTGTGTCGGACGTGGGAGACAAACTACAACTTTCACCGTAGACTAGCCTTTCATTCCACTCATCTACATAATACTGGGATAGCACAATATATCTTTCAGGTACTCAGGGCAGTCTACCATCTAGTCTGAATATAAAGGTCTAAAGAACCAAAGAGAAAGGAGACGTTTAGTATAAAATGTTTTTATGACATTTCACTATAATTTTTTTTTGTACAAGTGCAATGATTATTGTGTTACTCTTTTTTATAGACTTAAAGGTTATTTTCACTCAAAGACTTCAACGTGTTCATAATTCTTGCGCACGTTTTATTTGTGATACTCGCAAATTTGACCAAGTTACACCGTCCCTGGAACAATTATCGTGGCTTCGTCTAAGATATCGTAGGACTCTCCATCTCCTATCCCTTCTCTATAAAATACTTCACACATCATCGCCTAATTATTTATCACGCCGCTTCATCAGACTATCCGACACACATAATCTTGACACTCGATCCCATCAGCACATTGTCCTTTATATCCCTCCTCATCACACTGTGTATTATTCATTATCTTTTACAGTCTCACTTGCCAAAACATGGAATTCCCTTCCGCCCTATGTCAGAGACTGTCAAACTATAACATCCTTCAAAAACAAAAAAGAATTGTTTAATAACAAACTAACTTATACACCTCACTGATAGTATTCTTTTAACAATTAATAAATTTAATTATTTATGAAAATAATAATAAAACTAACAAAGATTTTCATTTGTTTAAATATTGTATAACCGTAAAATAAGTTTCTATATCTTATTATTTTTCTTTGGTTTTTATATACATTTGATAGAGACAGTCGACCAACAATTTAATTTATCTTGCTTGTATATATTTTATTATTAGTTTTAGTCTTTATCTTAACTATCATTAACTGATTTGTATGATACATCGTAATATAATAGATATTATCATATTGGTCAAATCTTCATTTAATATTTCATATTAGAGTTAATTATGATGTAACATATGTTTGTCCTGGTGAGAGGAAAAGAAACCCACATGGCCTTAACTCCACCAGGCTAAATACATTCATTCATTCATTTTGAGAAGTTTCCTCATCATTGAGGGTTTTCTCCAACCAATCTTAGTAATTAAGATTAATTAAAAGTAAATAAATATAAATGACTACGGACTTATAGACTATCAGTTTGCAACAAACATTTACAAATTTCCCTTAATTAAAGTTATCCATCGTTCTCTGTCCTCTGTGTCTTCATCTGTTACACCAAATTTCCTCATTGAATTTTGAATGTTATTCTTCAGGTTATTCTTGGTCTTCCTTTTCTGTTCCTTCTTTCAATTTTCCATGCATAGACGGCCATTGATAGTCTTCCGTCCTGCATTGTTCTTACATGTCCATACCATTTTAGCCTCCTGTGTTCAATATCATTCATTATATTTCTTTCTGCATTCATCCGTTTTCTAATTTCTGTATTTCTAATTATTTCCAGTCGAGATTTTCTGGCAGCTCTTCTCCAAAAATCCATTTCAAGCTAAATACATAAATAAAACTTTGAATAGCTTCCGGACATACTTTATGTTTAATCTAGATCAAGTGTACATTTAAATGAATGAAAATAAATATTCCTGGAGTTGTGCCATAATGACCGTGTTGAATGCGAAACCTTCGCACAGTAAACCATTATTTTACCAGTAACGTTAGTTTATGTCTAATTAATACAGAATAAATATTCCCAATTTAGGTAGACGAAGGATATTCTCCAAAATAAACTATGGTATATGAATGGATTGCTTAAAAATTAAACTTGTTTTGTTTCTGGTTTCCGATGTAAATAAGATTTACATGAGAACTTTTATATCGAGCAAAGAAATAAATCTCACAAAGGTAAATATACAAGAGGAAACAGAAATATCTAATGAAATCAAAGTAAAATTATTTTAAACGAGAACGTAAACAGTATATGCAGCCTTCACTGTAAGATATTCACAACTAAGTCAGCAGTCAACCTTCTGCTGAAGATGGAACCGGTTCCGAAAGGCCTTAAATAGGAAAGTTTATTATGCATTTTAGTAGTATTGATATTTCAGCTGATTGTAAATCATCTTCTTCAATATTCTATTCTACATGTACGTTCAATAGCGGATTGATGATTCATGTATTCTCGTCCCTCGCCGTAACAGAGGAGTTAAGGCAAGATGCCTTAGCGCAGAGCGACGGGACTTGCGCTGATTCGGGTCTCCATGGAGAAATAATTTTTCTCATAGAATTTCGGCCAGTATAGGACCGGTGTCCACCCAGTATCGTGAGGCATTTTGGTAGCTACAATTAGTAGCGGCTCCAGGTTGAGAAAACAGCTATTACGCCTGGAAGACTCGACACTTACACTGGCTGGATAACCGTCTACCGCTGTGATTAACACATGTGGATGTGAGGCCAGCAGCCGCATGGCAGGTCAAAGCCTTTCTAGTCCATGAAGTTTTTAATGTATTCTTGGAATCTGCAACCATATCCCCATTTTTATTTTCCTAATTATAGACTAATTTTTCTGGTCTGAAACCCTTTGCTTTCTATTCTAATTCCCTGGTATGATCATTTGATGTTTCTATTTTTGCGTTCATTTCGAGATCAGTAATATTTACTCTTAAATATATTCTCGTTTTACCCCTCGAAATCCCTATAGCTTTCGTCTGATGTTCCACAACTATTCTAAATTTACTCATTTGGCACAAGTAGCCATTTCATTTTTACTATTCTTCTTCTCTTTACCATGTCAGGACATCCCTCGTGCAATAATTATATAGGGTCTTTTTCAAATAACCTAAGATTTTTGATGCTGAAATTTTAATTAATAGTATATCTTATTCTTTATTTCATATTCTTAGTCTAACCTCTTCATTTTAGGATATTTTACGTGTCCCGAAGAAGCCAGGCCTTACACTGAGGCTATTTAATTTCTTGGTCATGTACATATGTTTTTTAAATATTTAAAACAATAAAAGTTGTGCCTGTGGTGGCAGTCGTCCTCAACAAATTAAATTTCTAGGCAGTTAGGCCTTTCGGAACCGGTTCATTTTTCAAAGTTGTTTTGTTTGGTACTGATTGTGAACGAGCATGTTACTTAAAAGTAATACAAGTAATACTCTTTTTTTTGATGATGGCCGGATGATTTTCGGGGACCGTTGGACCCTAAGCTTCTTGACATTTGTCTTACAGATGAGAAAAAAAAAACCGAAAAAAACCTCACCCAGGAGCCTGTCCCGATCGGAAATCGAATCGGGCCCGCTGTGTGGTAAGGCAGAGACCACAGCGGTGGACATTATTATTATTATTATTATTATTATTATTATTACTATTATTATTTTATTATTATTATTATTTATGAGTTGATGAAATTGCGATATCCAGAAACAATTGTATGAACTTTGAGAATTAGTATAAGAGTACAACTGCACATACTCGTAAATATATATAATTTACACTCTATTGTATTTTGATAAATAGGTCACATTATATAACATTTGCAAAATAATTAAAAAAGTGCGACATTGAATTGTAGTGCTGTTCTTGTTGTACAGTAATTCATGGCTCATTGTCCTGTTTATTTTGTAAATTTTATATATATTTTTGTTTTACGGAATTATGAATTCACAAAAATATTAACTCTAAAAATAGAATAATTGTTTTTTTATTCAGCATTTCTAAAATTGTGAAATTGTATTCGAAAAATGCTCTTTCTGATTGAATATACAGTTTTATATTCTCTATAGAACATCTCACGAGGAGCTTGATGCTTTTCTAACAATTTTGGGACATCTATTCTGCTTTCATCAGTATCTTAGAAATTACCACCACCACCACCACCACCATCACCACGACCACGACCACCAACACCACGACCGCCGCCACCACCACGACCACCACCACCGCAGCCGCCGCCACCACCACCGCCACCACCACCGCCACCACCACCGCCGCCACCACCGCCGCCACCGCCGCCGCCACCGCAGGATTTTTAAACTGACCAAAACCTTCTGGCGGCACTATGGCCCTGGGGTCGACTCAGCCTCTAACGGAAATGAGTACCGACGCTTGTTCTGGGGTAAAGGCGGCCGTCACGCAGGGCTGACAACCCGGCTGACTTCAAGTGCCGATTGTCTAGAAAAATTAGGTGCCTTAACCTCCTACTACCCCAAGGGCCTCCCGAGGCCTGTTGTGGGATTACTTTAAACGGTAAAAGCAACGGGAAGCTACCACACCTACAATTCCCTAGTAAAGCTGCAAAGCATGGCATAAAAATGCGTTGATTACAGTGAAAGACCTGCCCTCGGGCAGAATTACTATGGATGGATGGATATAAAAATGAATGTTTGTTTGTTTGTTCGTAATTTATGCGAGGGCCATACCTTTGATATGATTTTGAGGGTTTTTTTTGCAAAGTGTTCAGGAAATTCGCGGGATGAACATAGGCCATAAAAGAGTTTGTGATACTCATTTCCTACATCCTTAAAAATCGCCCTTTTTAGTGGAAAACGTGAAAAAAGTAACTCATTGATCGCTTAAATGGCTTACGCTGCCTAAACCATAACAATTGCACAAAATTAATGTACACTGAGTTGAATGTCTCAAATAGCTCTACAAAGAAGTCCGCGACAGCATATGTTCATCTCTTACGGATAACTCACAATAACCATTTTTGTCTTTCATCGATGTCAAGAAAATGGAGACAATAATTCGATAATGCCAGTGATAAAGCAGTTATAGTTTTATTTCGCCGTCTCGGTGGATGCGTGTAGCGTGCTCGGTTATCCTGACTAGGATATCAGGTTGGAATCATAGTGGTCCTGGAGGAGTATTGGTGGTAGCCGTAGAGGGATTTTTCGGAGTTTTCTCTTTTCTCGAATTTTATTCCCAACACTCTCCAATCCTCTTTCGTCTTCCTTCTTGTTATTTTGTCCATGTTCATTCATATCAGTTTTCACCTCATCTCATGTTAGGTAAAAGAATAATCTGGTTTAGGTATTTAAAACAACTGGTTGTGTTGATCTAATGGGGCTACACTCTGGTACTTCCTCATGCCGTCGAGCCTATGTGCCGACTAGTGGCAGAATAGTGCCAAAGGGTGGGTTGTAGCTCCTCCTCAAGGGCTTGGGCCCTGCCGAAATAAATTGGGGTATGAGTTATGTGTGTGAATACTTTATGCATGTCGAACCAGGGACACCGTAACAGACTATATAATTATCACTGAAGAGTAGATTTGATCTCATTTATTTCATAACTAACTAACTCACTGGCACTATCGAACCCGTAGGTTCATGGCCGCGCAGACAAAAGTTCTCCATATATCCTATCCTGAGTTAATGTTTTCCAATCATTCTCTGTATAATCTACTTCCCTCAAATGTTATTCTCCCACTTTATTCTTGGTCTACCAACTGGGCCTTTTTCCTCTGGTTTTCCTACAAGAAGTTTCCATGCATGTCTTTCATTCCTCATTCGTGCCACATGCCCTGCCCATTGCAGTCTACAAGACTTAACTGTTATTATATCTGGCTTCCTATATATACAAATAGTTTACTGTTATGTAGTCTTCTCCATTCACCCGTCCAAAAATTTCCTGAGAACCTTATTCTCAAATACTTGTAATCTCCTTTCCTTCCTTAAAATAAGAGTCCATGTTTCGCATCCATATAATATAACTGATAGAATTATAGCTTTATATATTTTCAGTTTAACGTTTTTTTGAAAGGAGTTGGGACGTGAAGAGCCTCTGTTACGCATAATAGCACGCATTTCCAGAATTAAGCCTATGTTTAGTTTATTTGTGCATCTCATTCCTATTTGTGATTATTATTCCCAGGTATTTGAATTCAGCCACTTCCTCAAAATTTCCCTCGTTTGTCATTAGCTGTCCATTTCCATTATATAATGTATTTCCATGTGTACACCATATATTTAGTTTTATTGATATTTACTTCCAGTCCCAATTTCTTAGTGTTACTCAATAGAGTGTACATGTTAGCCTTTAGCATCTCTTCGCTATCGCCCAATAGTACCACATTATCATCATCATCATCATCATAAACTAACAGCTCAGGTTGCCGTATTAGGGTCTTAAAACATAACCCATCTTTACTAACCTAATTTCCTAAACTCTAGCATTCGGCAAAGCGTCGCCCACCCGTAGCAGGAAAGATCCAGGGAATCAATACTTTGCAGCTTTATTTGATTACAGGTGTCATATTTCGAAAATAATATTTTAGTCGTATGAAGGACAACCAGTCATTTATCCAGGGCCATCCACACCAATGAAATGAACAAGCATATTTCTAATAGAATTGCATAATTTAATCCAGTAACTTCCTTCTTCATTTCCTTCAGACAGATAGTGTATTGTGTTGCTTGTATCGGATATTAATTAAATATACAGGACGCGTCATAATCTGTTAAGGGAACGGTCTGGTGAATTTAATTCTTTTTTTTTGTTTTTATAATATGATTGTTTTGAAAATTATATCACTTACATTATGTGCTTATAGAAGTGTTTCTATGAATTTTGGTGTTTATAAATATAATATTTTCAGAATTACGATTTTTTAATACTTTTTTTATATTTTCTAAGAAATGCTCCTTACGATACATTTTTAAATATTCTCTCATGAAATTTGAGATTCAGAATTTTATGATTCCACTAAACACATTTCCTATGCAAAAAAGAAATCATAAAGTAAGGATACTGTTTATTTCCATTTTTTGACAAAAAATAAATTATTTTTTATCCACTCTCATGCATTTATATCTCAATTTAAAAGAACGCATGTGTCTTAGACTTGTAACTGCATAGCAAATTTCAATTAGCATATATTAGATAGTCTAACCACAAAATTTCATTTTGATAGCAAGATAATTTCATCATAAGGAGCATTTTAAGTTTTGGAAAGTGTAAAAAAAAGAAAGAAAACAGAAAAAGCACATGTTAAAGTTTAAGTAGTAATGCTATCCACACGTGCGAGGGTATTTAAACTCTTACGTCACGGACTCAATTTTGCTCCTAGATTAAAAAAATAAAACAGATAAAGTATCAGAATTATTAAAAAGCAATTAGACAAAAATTGCATTTTTTGCCATTTTTTAAAACATTTTTACCATTCGGTGCCTTAACCACTGCACATGGTTGGAAGGGGAAAAAATGAGATTGGTTGAAACTTGGTTTTGAATACGGGACCAGAGTAGTGTTTGAGATTACATTCTGAAGGTTCCGTATCCAAACCCCAGTTTCAACCAATCTGATTTTTTTATTTGCAACCACGTGCAGTGGCTAACTAACTCATGACGCACCCTGTACTTCGTTCTGTTTTTACTTTGTGTCCATACCTTTGTTGTAGAGGTAAAATGTTTTCTTAGACACAGCCAGCGGTCCTATTCTCTGTCCAACGTAAGAAGCACACTTTGACATTTAACTTCCGAACGTATTACTCCGCATAGCACGTGTAAGAGTGAAGGCGAAATCTGTCAGCTGTTTGTTACAAACCGATAAATTAATACAACAGTCGTTTCAATTTTTAATTTTGCAGGTTGTATCAACATTTACAATGGTATGTCGAAAACTAATTAATTTATAATTGTTAATATTAAACAAATTAATTCAAAATAATTAAATGCTTCGCGATTTCTTCTTACCTCATACTTATATTTTTTTTAAACACAGCACTGCAGTATCAGCGACCATCGTCACCATCCTCAGCTGTTTTCACGACTGTCAATTTTTTCTTTTGCCGGTTATTATCCAAACTGCCATCTGGTGTTCTTTTGAAGGAATCTTTTTCTAAACTGGCATCTGTTGTATTTTTTAAAAACTTTGTAATCAAGCTCAGTTACAGAGCTATCAATTTTCAACCAGAAAACCGGATAGTACAACAATAAAGGTAAATATACAGTGAACCCACTTTAGATTTAAGGGGTCCTTTGAGGAAGTATGAGGTAAATGCAACCACCTTTCTAGACAATGGCACGAGAGGTCAGTTGCGTTGTCAGCACTGCGTGACGGCCAGCTTTATGCCAAAACATTCGTCTCGTACTAATATCTCTTAGAGGCTGAGTCGACTGCGGGGGTCATTGTTTCAGCAGAAGGTTTAGGGAAATTTTTAATATCTTCACTTCTTTGGGAGTCGAAGTCTCGACCTTTCGGCTTGTAGCGTATTTAACTCAACACAACGTATAGCCTTCAACGTATATTAGGGTGATTTTTTCTAATTATTGGTAGCTACTATAAAATGTGATACATAAACAAATAATCTTAAAGTAAATAAATAACTAACTCACTGGCTCTATCGAGACAGAAGGTTCATAACCGCGCAGACATAAACTCTCCATACATTCCTATTCTAGCCAAAGTCTTCCAATCAACCCCTGTATAATTTAACTTTTTCAAATCAGAGCTAATGTTATTCTCCCATCTCATTCTTGGCTTATCTAAGTTACTTATTGGTTTCAAGGTCCTTTGAGTCTAGCATAGCCTCTCCTTTGTTAGAAGTTTCTAAACCAAGCTAATTTAGTTATGCTTATTTCTCTACATAGGCTATATATAAATGATATGTGGTCAGCATACCGATCTAATGAGTCATCTAGTAGGCACATAAGACATTATTTGGATGATGAAGTTCCGAAAATTTTGCTTAGAGGCCTCTTTTTTAGGCTTAATGATCTTTAAGAGCCTGAAAAATGTTCAGACTCGGGATCCAAGGTTTAAAGTCCCTCCTGGAGTACTATTTCCTGGGATGTTTCCGTACTAAAATACCCATTAACTTCGGCCGTGTTTGAACCCACGTCACCTGGGATTAAGGATAAAGAACATAACTTTTGGCTTAAATATTGGGCACTTTCCTTTCGTTTCCAACAAGAGTTTCCATGTCCCTCTTTCATTCCCCATTTATACCACATGTCCCCCATAACAATCTACGAGACTTAACTGTTTTTATTATATATGTTTTCCCAAAAAAGATCATCCAGCTCAAAGTTAGTAGTCTTCTCCATTCACATGTCTGTTCGTCTCTATTTGGTTCAAAAATTCTTTCTTAAGAACTTTATTCTGGAATACACATAATCTTGTCTCCTCCCTTAAACTAAGAGTTCATATTTCGCATCCACATAATATAAATGGGGGCATATCTGTTTTATATATTTTAGTTTAACTTTTTTGATAGCAGTTCGGCGGGCGATAAAAGCCTGTATAATACATAATAGCACGCATTTCCAAATTTGAACCTAGATTTAATTTCTTTCTGCATCTAATTCTTGTTTATAATTGTTGTTCCTAGGTATTTGAATTCAGCCACTTCTTCAAAATTTCCCTCATTTGTCTTAACTGTCCATTGCCATTATATAATGCATTTCTATGCGTGAACATATAGTTAGTTTCATTGATGTTTACTTCCAGTCACAATTCCTTAGTGTTACTCAATAGAATGTGCGATTGTTCCTTAGTATCTCCTCGTTGTCGTCTAATATTACTATATCATCAGCATAAACTAACAGCTTATTAATACCACTGAGCTGCAGGTATTATTATCCTCTAATGATTGAATGGCATGCTCTAGTACAAAATTGAATAGTAGAGGAGACAGAGCTTTAACCTATTGTGAATTTCAAAAGTATCTGAAAATCCTACTCTTTGTGTCATTTACACACATTCCAGTAAGTCTAACTAACTTTTAGGAGTTCCTTTTCATGGATCCCTGAAGTAGTCCCCGCCCGGAGACACGAATGATGGAGGTCTATTTTACCTCCGCAAATATTACACCAGTGGAAACACTTGTCCGCATTTCTTGGCGGCTGAATATTACGGCGAAAGATAGTCACTCTTTCAACCAATACTTCTTTTTTCGCCTGACTTATCCAATTCGACCTGTCCGGTATGGGTAATCATTTAAGAAGAATACCGCCGGCATAGCTCTCGGGGTTATTTAAGCACGCAAGCCACTCCACCACGACGAGATAAAATATACCATGGAGGGAATCTTAAAATAATTACAAGCATTAACTAAATAAATGAGGAAAAACTAAAAATAAACTAATTGAATCAAAAGATGTCTGAATGTATATTGAACGAATAATACTACTACTACTACTACTACTGCTACTGCTACTGCTACTGCTACTGCTACTGCTGCTGCTACTGCTGCTGCTGCTGCCGCTGCCGCTGCCGCTGCAGCCGCTGCCGCCGCCCCCACCGCCGCCGCCGCCACCGCCACCACCGCCGCCACCACCGCCGCCACCACCGCCACCACCGCCACCACCGCCGCCACCGCCGCCACCGCCGCCACCGCCGCCACCGCCACCACCGCCGCCACCGCCGCCACCGCCGCCACCGCCACCGCCGACGACGACGATAATAATGATAATAATGTTTTACTCCACGGGGTGAAAGATCTAGAAGGCTCTTGGCCTACCAGCTGGCTGCTGACCTCACTTCCACATGTGTTAATAACAGAGCTAGACGATCATCAAGCCAGTGTAAGAGTGACATATAGTCAGCATGTCAGATCCTCCAGCCGTTATAACGGGTTTTCTCAACCTGGAGCCACTACTTATTGTAGCTACGAATATTAATCCCGATTCTGGGTGGGCACCGGTCCCATCAGGTCAAAATTCCAAGAGAAAATTTATTCCCCCATGGATAATCTAACTAGCGCAAGTCCCGTAGCTGTTCGCTAAGGTATTTTGCCTTAACCACTCAGCTACGGCGCGAGAAAATAATAATAATAATAATAATAATAATAATAATAATAATAATAATAATAATAATAATAATAATAATAAAAATAACTCTCACACTCAGTCATTGGCACTATCAAACCTGGAGTTCATGACTGCGCGGACATCAGCTCTCCATAAATCCCTATCTTGAGTTGATGTTTTCCAAACATTCCCTGCATAATTTACCTCCCTCAAATGATCGTTAACATTATTTTTCCACCTCATTTCATGATACCTGAGTTTCAAAAGTTTACTTACAGTCATTTCCATTTTTTATATGAATAGGCTACTTGTTGATAAGGCGTATTTTTAATACTATTTATCTCATGCCCCAAATGATAGTCAATGACCAATCACATTTCAATGAATATGTTTTACAACCAATCGCAGTCGTGTTTCACCTCGCTCTTTATCGATTTCTCTTTATCAGCTTCTGCTTTGTGATAAAGAAAGCGCCTCTTTTTAATATTCTGAACAGGTAAGATAATTATTTTTCTCCAACAAATACATTGAATATAGCAAATAATGAACAGATTCATTGATTTTACTGAGTTGTTTACTAAAAAAATGAAAACCCTATAATGTTTTGTGTGTTTCATAATTTCTCCACTAAGGTGCATTCTTACAATATTGCGATTCTATTTGGTAATAAATAATATGATCAAGTTGCAGTGAATCAACATAACCTCATAATCTCTATTTTTTTCAAACATCGCCGTTTGCATTAAATATATAAATATTTTAAAATGCCGGTAACTATATTTAAATAATGATTTGTGAGTAAACAGCTTAATTTTATTCGTTAAATAGTCCTAACAAATACCACTTTTGATTTCCAAATGTTGTAGATAAATTCAGGAGTCACGAAGTTAAACCGTAATAGCGGTCTATAATGAATGACTAAATATAATACTAATGTTACATCAGGAAAAAACATGTCAGTTCCAGAGATGCATTAGTCCTCTCGAACTCAGCGAAGTTCGAGAAATGATTAATGATGATAAAGAAGGTTCACGCATTTGATTAGATACTAAATCAAACTTAGATCCGTGTTGGAACCTTGTGTTTTGACATATTCGTCGAATTTAACGACATAATCTTCCCAACGTTCAAGAGGCTTGACCCCCTCGTGGCCCATCCCACTACTCTCATCAGCGTGCTGGGCGGTTGCCATGTTTGGCGTAGCCAAGACTTACTTCGACCTCACAAAACGTCACAGAAATTCACTAAAACCTATCAAATAGAGGTTGAACATCAACACTATTTAGTTAAAGTAGCTGGTGCAGTGACTATACTTCACAAAAAAAATCAACATTTATAGCTTTGGTCGAATCGAAGGCACGTTGCTTATTAGTCGAGTACAATGCTCGGCTGCCAAGCCACTACCCGATGTTAACACAGCACACTATATGAACACTAATCACTATATCACTACAATTGTCTGTCCAGCCTAAGAAACACACTTTGACATTTAACTTCCAAGTACATGCGACATTCGTCAGCTGTTTGTTACAACCTGATAAATTAATGCATAACAATCGTTTTAATTTTTAATGTTGCACGTTGTATTAACACATACAATGGTATGTCGAATACGAATTAAATTATAATCGTTAATATTAAACAAATTAATTAAAATCAAACACTTAAATTTAAAATAACTCTACTTATAGAATGTTTCTCAAATAGTTACGTCTCAAAATTACAATATTGTCTCTACATACGAGACGTAGCAAGACATTAACAGTATTTATTTTCACAAAAGAGAATCCTATATCTGATAAGAGTGTGTGTTAAAACTCAATCTCTTAAAAGTGGGTAAATCAGGGTCTTCATTTACAACATTCAGAATTTAATTGAAGGTAGGTGATTCATTGTTAAAAAAACCTGTGTACGATATATCGAACTGCATACTTCACAAAATCATCCACCACACCTAAAGTAGATTTAGGTCTTTTTCTCTTCTTGTGGCGTTTTGATATTACCAGTTGCTTTTTTAATTCCTTGAGAATATGTACAACACTATTCTCCGACACACCTGTATATTCTACAGTTAATTTAACTACAGTGCTAGGATTCTGCTCCATAAACTTACTAAATACATTTAACATCATCTGTTTTTCAGCATTCTTTAACAATTTCTCTTTAGGGTGTTTTCTTTTATAATTTGATCACACATTTTATTACAGAGTTAAGTTACCATAAACTATATCACAACCGCCATATTTTAACTGGCATTCAACTTCATCTCATGAATCGATCAGTTTCAAACAAATGCGACCTTTTACTTACTCTCCGACCTTCGAAGAAACTGCATACTGTATTCTGATCAATTATAGTTAACGTAAATAGCAAATACGTAAATATATTAATCGAATACGTGATCTATTTTTGAGCTTCCCCTGAAAATATGCTTTGGTCATGAACGAATCATAGTAACTGCAGCAGTCATGTGCTACGGAGATTTCCCGTCCGTTTGTTTTCCTCAAGCGTGTTTCTTAGGCTGGACATACTATAGTATTAAACTCGTGGATACACTGTACTATGTGATGAGACAGCAGTAGTTGATGTTTATACGACGACTCTCTCAAGACAAAATTGATGAAAGAAATTTACTTACTGATGCCAGCTTATTAGAAAGTGTCGGACTGCAGAGAAAACAATCTTGAATAACCCTAAGTTATTACCTAAATATTGTATATTGTATAATTTGACACCAATTTAAATAATATCTACCGATTAATGATACATTAATTTATTAAATAATAAATTAATTAAACTATTGTATCTTATATGATACAGTGCTAATTTAAGGGTTAATTAAATTGTAGATCTATGGAATTCAACAGGACGAACCAAACTTGACATTTGCTACAGTCAAATTTTTAATTTCGGGTTTCAGGTAAACCCCCACTTTTAACGGTCGGATTTCGGTGATTTTTCGAGAATACCTTCCTTGGTTTATTTTAATAGCATTTACTGTGTTTCGTTGCGCAATATCGATATAGGTCCGATTTTGCTGATTAACGAATTCGACCTTACTTTTTTTTATTTAATTGCTATATGTAAAGTTTGGTTTCATGAAATAAAAATCGTGGCCACTAGAGCGTTAAAAGGTACACACAAACACACACACACGCATATGTCTTCTTCTCCCTTTCCAGGATTAGGTCAATGCGACCTGTTCTGGTCTCAAACTCCATCGTTTCCTTGGCCATCCCAAAGATCTTTTTCCATGTGGTTTGTAGGTGTGATCGTTTTGGATAATATTGTATTGTCCATTCTGTCTAAATGTTCTTTCCATTTCCGGTATTTGTGCTCTTCTAGTTTATCGAGTATTGAAAATATCTCCAGTTCATTTATTATTCACTCATTATGTAATCTATCGATGCGTGTACATCCTTTTACTAATCTTAAAAAATTAATTTCAGTGGTTTGAATGTGTGAGATATATTTCTTTTTAAATACCCAATATTCGGATCCATATAAAATAACAGGAATGACCATAATTTATAAAACCTGACCTGTGTTTGTATTGGAGTCTTTCGGAGGGTTCTTCTTATGGTGCCACACATAATTTGATATCGGTTTAATTTATTATGTATATCACAATCATAGCTATACAGTATGTTATATCTGACAAGATAGTTAAAGTGTGCTATCTGTTCAATTATTTCATTATTGATTACTAGTTTTGCTCTGACCGGCAGTTTGCCCTGAAAAGTTTCATAATTTTAGTTTTTGAAGTTGAGACTTTAAGATTATAATAGAGTCCTAATTGATTCAACGTGTAAATGTCTCTTTGGCACATGTAAAAATATGTATTTATTTATATATAAACATCGGCAATGGTCATTTTCGATGTCCACGAGATAGGATCGGTGCAGATCTTAAAAAAGGTTTCAAAAACCTTTTCATGGGATCAACTTCAATACCTTGATTCCTTCGATATTCGTTATAAGGTCTAAGATGATATTTGCTTTGGTTGCAGCGTGCAATACAAGATACGTCATCAGTCAGTTAACCACTGCACATGGTTGCAAGGACAAAAATCAGATTGGTTGAAACTGGGGTTTGAATACGGGACCTTCACAATATAATCTCAAATACTACTGCTTGAGGTAGTATGCTGGCTAGGGAACAACTTCGGTAGTTGCTTTTTGTACAAATGTTGTAAGCTACAGAAAATAATACATTTGCATGACTTATGCTGCAGCCTGTATGATAGCCTAAATAAGTTATTTGTCGATAGTAAATACAAAAAATCTTCAATGTAGAAGAAAGTAAGATTTCTCAGAAAGGGATATGCTGATAATCGAGAAAAAAAATACAATATGATCTGATGGTAGACAATGAAGGCAAAATAATGCGGAACTGCTTGAAAAGAATTTGATTCATGCTGAAAAACTACATGCTTTGTTTGGAAGTGCACCTGAAAGCATGAGTTAGCAAACTAATTAATTGACATGTTGTGGATGTTAGAAATAACAATGGCGTTAGTATTGCTACCACAAGAGTAATTCATGTCGCGTCGAGCAGATCCACGGCAAAGGCCGTATGGACAAGTTATATAGACTATTTAGGCATTGTCATTCATTAAAATGCTTCCATATGCTCCAAGCCTACGCGCACTCTTAATATGTCATTATTAAATAGGTTGGCTACTGTCAATTAATTCAAACAGGGTCAGACTTATCTTCCGTAGATTGGACATTAATAGTGGGCTTCTGTTTTCTTCTCTTTACTTTTGCTTTAATATTGCATGCAGCTTGTTGCATCCATCAATTTATTCCTATGTCAATGTGCCATTCCATTGTATTTTTGGTCGCCTTCTACTTCTTCTTCTTTGTATACGTTCACTTATCTCTTCATAAGTTTTGTCTCTTCATGCGTCGATGTGTACATTCCATTTCGGTTTTCGATTAATGGTCGAACTGTTCCATCCATATATATAGTAATTCTGCCCGAGGGCAGGCCTTTTACTGCAATCAAGGCATTTTCTGCTATGCTTTGCAGCTTTACTAGGGAGTTATAAGTGTGGTAACTTCCCATTGCTTTCCACACCGGTGAAGAATGGTGATGATAATGATAAGGTTGATGATGATGGCCGGATGATTTTCGGGTACCGTGAGCCCTAAGCTTCCTGACATTTGTCTTACAGACGAGGAAAACCCCCGAAAAAAATTCATCCAAGAAGCCTGTCCCGACCGGAAATCGAACCCAGGCCGCTGCGTGATAAGGCAGCACGCTACCTCGAGACCACAGCGGTGGACATCGAACTGTTTTAGATTTTATTTCATATTCTTTTGTAATATTTTACTATTCCTCTTATTCATTTGTTTCTTATTTTTCTCATAATTCTGACCTTAGTATTTTATTTATTTGCTTGGTCTTCTATATTTTAGCCCTGCATTCACTGCGGTAGGTTAGCACTAGTCATATAAAATATTTATAAATCCTAGTTTCAGGTTCTTTTCGCAAATGTTCGCTGTCCTCACTTGGGATGTATGGTGTATATATATATCAACAACGCAAACATTATCATCAATTAAGTACTAAATCAGGCAAGTATGAGGGTAAATTGGTGATTGTGCACCGTATAGGTGCTGGATCAAACCGTTATTGTTGATAACTATTTTTGATTGGAAAGCATAGATTGTTCAAATTTGTGACATCTTTGCCCGGGCCCATAGAGGCAAAGAGGAATTCAACCTTCTTTACTAAATTCTCCCAATAGTAATGTTTACTGACTTATAAAATACAATCGTGGAAGCTTTGGGATAAAGGAACTAACACACGCTTGAGCAAGCTTTTGGATTTTGACTTTGATATCTGACTTATGTTAACTACTGAATGAATAGGCATAGAGTAAGTAAAAAGCACAACTAAAGCTTTTAATGCGAGTCAAAATATAGTCAGTTATAATATAAAGATAAATAAATAAATATTCAATTTACAAAGAAAAGAAATCACAGTAAATCATCTATACAAAAAGAAAATATGATATAAATTAACATACATACATACATACATACATACATTATCACTCACTCTAGTCCAGCCTCGGGTTGGGGGAAATACTGTCCTAGCGTCCCCACCCTGGCTTACTGGACTAAACAAACTAAACCAGCT